>VDFB02273287.1:190085-345202 GCA_007258455.2 Sequoia sempervirens | reverse complement strand
ACACCAAAGAGGTGTGGAAAGTTAGTTAGGAAAAAATGGCCTATTCTTTGCATATGTTTATGCAATACATGAAGTAAATATGTAGGCCATTTAGCAAATATTTTTGTTTGTGTAACAAAGGTCTCAATGGAGAAGTGATTGCTTAAAATCAATTATGCATCCAATTACATGAATTCAAACACACCTATAACAAAACCTCTTAATCAAGAAGATAATTAGGTTAAATTACAAACATGCTCATGTTACGTTTGAAGTAGGGAGAGAGGGAGAGATAGGGATAAAAAGAGGAAGAGGTAGAGGGGGGAAGAGTGAGAGAGAGAATGGTAAAGAGATAGAGATAGGGGATAGAGATGGAGATGGAGAGGGATATGAAGAGAAGGAGAAGGAGAGATAAAGAGAGAGGATAGAGATAGATAGAGGTGGAAGACAAATATATAGAGAGGGAGAGATATGAAGATGAATATGTAGATAGGAAATGATATATATATCTATAATGAGATGGAGAGATCGAGAGAGATGGATGGATAGAGAGAAGTAGACATGCCTAGTGATAGAGGGGGAGAGAGGAAAATAGAGGTAGAGATGAATATAGAGGGAGATAAATAGATAGAAAGGTAGAGGAAGGGATAAAGATATAGAGATAAAGAGATATAGAGGGAGAGATAGAGAGGAAGAAATACAAGTATAGGGCGACAGTGAGAGATGGGGAGAGAAATAGATGGTTAGATATATTGAGAGAGAGGCATAGATATAATGAGATATAGAGAGGGGGAGAGGGAGAAAGAGACAGAGAGAAAAATAGATGATTAAATAGAGTGATAGAGAGATATAGATATAATGAGATAAGAGGGGGAGAGGGAGAGGGAGTGAGAAAAAGGGAGAGAGATCTAGAGAGAGATAAATTAAGGGGATAGGGAGGGACCAAGGACAGAGAGATGGGGAGATAAAGAGAGGGGGGAAGATAGATAGAGAGGGAGAGAATGGGAGAGAGATAGGTAGAGGAGGGAGAAAGAGAAGGGAAGGGTAGAGAGGGAGATTTAGGGAGGGAGAAACAACGATGTATGCATGTGTGTTTGAGTGAGAGAGATATGGAAAGCACACAATAATATTAAATCAAGTTATAAATTACTATGTAATATTAAGTAGAATTTAAATGATACTTATTATTAATTAATAATTTTAATATAATATAATTATATAATAAATAATACTTATTTAATGCATAATTTAGTATATAACATTTAATATTATTCAGTATCAATTAATAAGTTGAACATAACATAATTACATAATAAGTATTTTATTGCATGGTATTATATTATATATGATACTATATAAAATATAAATAATGACATGATATATATTATATAATATTATTTATATATTATATAATATAATGTATAATATAAATATAACTATAATAAATGATATAATATGTAAAGATAATATAGAATATAATATATAATAATAATAGTATAATTTTTATATATGTAATATCATATAAAATTAAATATAATTATAATATATATGATCTAATTTGCATCATATAAGATATATATTTTATTATATTATATTAAATATAAATATAAATTAGCGGGTATTGGCATGGTGTGATGGTTTATAGGTGGCATTGTTGTTCTTGCCACCAAGGTTCAAACCCCGTTGGGGTGGTATTGTTGTATCCGGTTCATAGCTCCGGTCAAAAGTGTTTACCCCTTGAATAAAAATAAAATATAAATATAAATTTAATTTGGATCTTAGTGGATTGTATAATCTCTCTAAAAGATCGATTAAATTGTAAAATTTCTTATAAACTAATTTAATAATACTATATACTACAAAGTACATTATACTTATAAATTTGATATTTTTTATTTTATACTATATAATATATAATAATAAATATAAAATATATATTAATAACTAAATAACATAAATACAAATGTTTTTGGTAATGGAGGAGTAAATGTAATTGCTCCTATGCGGGTGTGTGCGAACGGGAAAGGGTGTTTGAACTTTTTTGATGGCTCTGAGGATGGAGAGTTTGATTTGGAGGACGATGATGGTGGTGTGGGGTTGATTAGATGCTGGCAATTTCTTCTTCGAATGCCAAACTTGTGTTTGGAGTTCCTTTGGTCGTGCCCTTGCTCTAGGGCTTCTTTTTCTATTGTGTTTCAGTCTATGGATGTTGGTGTCTTCGCGTTGGCTCCTATCTGTAGTCGGCGCTGGCCTTGTGCTTTAGTTTATGGTCAGTGGTGGCTCTCAGGTAAGTTGTGGTTGGCTATTGTGGGTTGTGGAACTGGCATTGGGCGCTTTCCTGTGTTTTAGTTGTCCTCTTGGTCCGTTTTCAGAAGTTCTCTCTCCTGGCACGGGTTTTGGTTGTGGTTCTGCCTCGTGCATTCCTTCTCCTTTCTTATTCTCTATCTTTTAGCCTCTCTTTGGCTGGGCATTTTGCTTGGTTTAGTGTGTCTAGTTTTTTCCCTGTTGGTTTGAACCTGGTCTGGCTCAGGTTGTGCTTGGAGTTCATCACTAATTCTTGTTTTGGGTGTGCTTCGCAATGGCTACTCTCTCTAGAGAGCTTGAGGGGTGTTTTCTCCTAGCTTTTTGTCTCCTTTGTGTGTTTTGTGAACGGTCTTTGGCCTTTTTTCTATGGTTCCTTCCCTGTTCCGGCTTGTTTGGCATGGGATTTTCTTTTTTCCCCTCGGTGTTATCACTTGGAAGGTGGCTCCCTGTGTCTAGTTCCTTTTCTGGCTGGTCCTCTTTCTCTTTTGGTTTGTGGATTTGGTGTTTTCCTTGTTTTTTCCTTCATTGGCTGTGGAGACCTTGTTCTTCATTTTGGCTTGGTTCAGGCCTCGAGTTGTCTCCCTTGTTTGTGGAAGTTGTTGTTTGCTTGGTTTTTTGGGTTGGTTGGTGGAGGGATCCATGCCCTGGTTTTTTTAGCTTTGCAGTCAATCCTCAGGAGAGTTGTGGACTCCCTTGTTTTGGGGTTCCTTGTTTTTGTGCTTGGTTGGTGCTCTGTCTTGGTTAAGGTTAATGTTGTTTCGCAGGCTATTTGTGAAGAGATGAATTTGGTGTATGAGGAAATATTCAACATCCTCCTTGCTAGAAGGGTTCCCCCCTCTATTGGTTTGCTGAAGAGTTTCAAAGGTCCAGAGTACACTCTAGCTACGTAGCCTTCTTTGTTTATGATGTTCTTCAATGGTGCTAGGAACACTCAATGGTTGTCCATTTCTGAAGAGGTGGTTTCTGAGTTTATGAATTTTAATTTTTTTAGGGCTTTGTTAGTTGATTCTCTGGTGGCTCTGACTCATGTGCGGGTTGGTTTGAAAGCTTGTTCGGGGAATATGTTTGTCTTGCTTAACGATGCCTTTGTGGGCTTCTTTCTTGGTATATCTTCTTTGCATTTGCAAGGTTTGCAGTTGTCTTTGTTGGTGGGGTTGCTTCCTAAGTTCCTGTTGAAGGACCAGGTACTCTTGTTGCCTATGGTTACTATTTGTACTCTCTCTATGGGGGTGTGTGCTACCTTCCAAGCTCTTTTGATGGTGTCTCCTATTGAGGTGGAGTCCTCTCCTTTTGAGGTGGAGACCTCTCTCATTGAGGTGGCGAGGGGTTCTGAGAGTGGGTTGGGTTGCTTATGCTTCTTTAGTAAGTCTTCTCCCTTACAACTCCAATTGAGGTGGAGCCCACTCCTATCGAGGTGGAGTTCAAGTTATGTTGGAGACTCTTTGTTGTTGTGGACAGAGTTATAATAGTAACTTCTCCTATAGAGGAGGAGAGGTAAGTTGGATGACAAAGAGCATTTTCTTTTTCAACTCTTTTGTTGTGTTTAGATTTTATTTGGAATCTCTAAGAGTTAAGAGTGTTGTGAGATGTTTGTCTCATGATCTGTTAGTTTCAAAAAAAATAGAAATTTGCAATTTTTGGGTGGAATTTTCTGTTGTTTTGTCCACCCTCAGGGAGGTTTTGGTGATTAGGTGTGATGTTGCTACGTTGTGGATGGATGTTTGGCCTATTCAGTTAGTTATGAGGTGGAACCATATGGTGGAATATTATGAAGGTTACCAACGGAATCATGCGTTGTGCCATGATGGGTGCGGCCTCAAGACTTATCTGTTTGATCTGGGTTGACTTTCAAAGTTTAGTTTTTCTGAGCATAAGGCTTGTTGCTGGTTGGTTGTTTTGAAGAGTGTGCATGGTCTCAAACTTTCAAAGAAAGCTAATCTTCTAGTGGATGGGAGTGGGTTTTTCTTGCCCACTCTTGGAATGGTTGTTGTTACCATTGAAGTTGGCCTAGTCTGGAGGAAGTTGGTCTCTCAATTTGGTGATCAAAGGGATTTGTTAGCTAATTCCAATGATTGGCATTTTTTCTGTGTTGTTTCTTGATATGGCTGCTCTACTCTTTTTGTCGGTTGGTTTTCATATTTTGGACTGCTATTTTCCAATAGTTTTGCTTTGGTTTCGGACTTGTTGGTTTATGTGGACCTGATAAATGGTCTTTGTGATTTAAATAACCATTGTAGTAATCTCTTGTTTTTTATTAGGTATAGTGGTTCCATGGTTACAGTTCTATTTTTTGGCCTGCGTGCCTCCCTGGATATGTTGTTTCTTGTTGTTGGTTGGTGGTGTTGTTTTACCCACCCTATTTTCCTTTAAGTTCTATCTGTACCACGGGATCAGGGCCCTTCCCCTGCTTGACTAATCAAAAACATAAATACAAATTATTTTATTTTTTTCTCGCTTCTCTCTCCCGCTCCTTTGGATTGATTTTTTTGCGCACATGGTAGACTCTGCATTGGGGGTACCCCACGACCCCCCTTGTCCCCTTCTGACAAAATTCTTGCCACAACACATGTTGTGTCAACATCCTCGGGGGTCTCTCATGTGTTGTCCGCTACTCAAGATCCCGTGAATCCTGGTTGGCCTACTGTAGAAGTGCCTACGATCCCTATCACTATGGCTTTACAGGGATGGAAAGACGTATTGACTAACTCAAGCCTAGAGGCTAAGAGTTCCTTTCCTTGCCATACAGTGGAGATCTTTATCTCAAGAACTAAATTATCTATCCCTGAAGCTATTAACAACAGGATTGTTTCTTCCATGGAGAAAGTGGTGGTCAAAAAAATATTCTCTTTATGCCCTCTATCGATATGGTTAGGAGATGTGATTCTATGAAATGGTGTTTGAAGGGCAGTGTGAGTGTCTGAGCCGTGGCCAATGGACTCTTCCTCTTCAAGTTCATGGTTGAGGAGGATTTGATTTCTATGCTCTCTTCGGTTCCCTAGGTCTATGAAAACCATGGGTTGTCTTTATGTCACTGGAAACTGAGTTTTGACCCTACTATCGACCTCAACAAGTCGGCTCCTATGTGGGTGCGTCTTCTAGGAGTTCCTTTGGAATATTGAGATGACTCTTTTTTTAAACCATTGGTATCTCTTTGGGCTAGTTCATCACTTCAAACTCTATCACCAGATCCATGTCTAGGTTAGTTTTTGCATGATTTTTTGTCAACATTGATATAAATAAAACCTTACCCAAATCTATGAAGCTTTGTTCCAAATTTAGATCTTGGACTCAACAAGTCTACTATGAGAATGCAGTGATTTATTGCCAGAAATGTGCTAAACCTGGCCACCTTATATCAAACTACAAGTCCATGGTTAGACACAACCCTAGCCCTAGTGAAATTTTGGAAGAGGCCCCCACTAACAACTTCCCCTTTGAATCTGATATTCTTAAGGTCATTGAGTCCCCGACTAAGGTTGGGCTTATTGACCTAGTGATCCTGATAAATTTTCCTAAGTATTTGGACTCGGTTGACTCTACTTTGGAGCTCAATGGTTCCTCTCCTAACAATTTGCTAGTGGGTAAGACCTTGATACTTCGCTCTGGAGTGTTGTTGGAAATTGGGGTTTCTATGGAGAAGCTTCTTTCCCCTAAGCTTATTGGAGTCGAGGAAGGTGAGATCCATGAAGGAGGGAAAAAGGTAACGCCTGGTCTAGGAGACACTGTGACAGTCATTGTGCCTCGGGCTCAAACTACGGAAGAAGCTTTCTGGTCAAATCCTAAGAAGAAGGGTAAACAAAAGAAAGCAGATGTGGGAGGGGAATCCAAACCTGGTAGACCCAATCAACGGTAGACCAGGAACAAAGAGACAACAAAAGAAACTGCAATAGGTAAACAAAGGACATTGGAACTGTCCTCAAAGAAAGCTTCCAAATGAAAGTCCTTTCATGGAACGTGAGAGGGATAAATAGCACCCACAAGCAGTTGGCCCTGAAGAATTACGTGCTACAACACAATATTAACGTTTTTCTTTTACAAGAAACCAAGGTGAGGATATCTCATTTTGAAACCATAGCTAGGTATATTTGGCCAAACGTCATTTTTTCATGTAGTGATGTAGATGGGGCTTTGGGTGGGCTATCTATGATATGGAACCCCATTAGGATAACTGGTTCTAAATTATTCCAATGCAGGAATAGTGTGGGTGTCAAGTTCTCCAATGATGGGGGTTCTTGGTTTTTTATCAACATTTATGCCCCTAATATTAGGAATGTGAGGATAAACCTCTAGCAGGAATTATCCAACTAGATTCCAGCTAATATGAGAGCCTAATGGTTGGTGGCTGGTGATTTCAACTCCCCCCTATACCCATCAGAGAAGTACGGAGGTCTGATTGATTACTATGAAAACATGTCTGATTTGGCTCACTTCTTAAATAGTATCGGCCTGGTGGATATTGACTTACAGGGCCAGTCTTACACTTGGTCTAATAAACGACTTGGAGTTGGTTTGATTTAGGTTCATCTTGATAGATTCCTTTTTTCTCACAATTGGATAGCTTTGCTTAATGCTAATATATTGGCTTTACCCCATAATATTTAAGGCCACAATCCTCTGCAGTTGGTCCTAAATGAACACATTGTTGTGGGTTTGTTCCCTTTTTGGTTTGAGATTATGTGGAACTCCCATCTAGATTTCAGGAATAAGATTGCTACTTGGTGGAATGTCCCTATGCATGGTTCCCCTATGTTTAGGATTTTCCATAGGCTCAAACACATCAAAAATATGGTCAAGAGGTGGAACAAGTGGGTGTTTGGGGATGTGTTTCGTTTACAAAAGTTTCAGTTGATATTCTTTGGGAGATACAAAAGAGGATGAAGGAAGGAGATATTAGTATCCAAAATTTTCAGTAGGAGAGGGATGAGCGCATGGAATGGGAAAAAATTTTGAAGAAAGAAGAAGTGTTCTGGAAGCAAAAATCTAGAATTCAATGGTTGACTGAGGGGGACCGAAATATGTTTTTCTTCCATGTTTCGGCACTTAAGCACAGGAGAAGGAATCAGATAAAAATTTTGAAAAATGAGTCAGGGGATATTACTACTCCCATTTAGATTGGTCTTTTGGCTGCTAGTCACTTCCAATAGGCTTTGTCGTCTCCTGATGAGGCTCCCAATTTGACGTTGGATGATCTATTATTGGAATCCCTTCCTAGTCCTATCTCTCGGGAGAATAATGATTCTATTGGATTGTTGTGTTTAGTATGGGTGCTTATAAGGCCCTTGGACCTGATGGTTTCCCCTTGGCTTTCTTCTAGATATTTTGGGATGTTGTGGGGAGGACCCCACTCTGGCAGCAAGGAATTTATTTAATTCTGGCAAAATGCTCAAATAGTTGAACCACACCTTCAATGCCCTTGTCCCAAAAATTGATAAATCACAGACCATGGCTGATTTCTGCCCCATCAACCTTTGTAACACTATTAATAAGATCTTTTCCAAAATTTTGGTGAACTGCTTGAAACCTCTTTTGGATAAAATGATAAGCCCAAGTCAAAAAGGATTTGTTTTGGGTCACCATATCTTGGATGCGGCTATCACCACTCATGAAATTATACATTCAATGGATAGGTGAAACAATGCTAGTATGGTGTTTAAGCTTGATATTTCTAAAGCTTACAACAAAGTCCTATGGAACTTTCTTCTCAAAGTCCTTGATAAGTTTGGATTCAATCAAAGAGTGATCAATATCATTTTGGAATGCATAAACACGGTGCAGTATTTTGTTCTGGTCAATGGAGTGTCCCATGGTTTCTTTGAGGCTGGGAGAGGTATTAGATAGGGTGACCCCCTTTCCCCTATTTGTTCATTATGGTTGTTGATGTGTTGAGTAGGAATGTTTCTCATATGTTGTTGGAGGACTCCATCAAAGGTGTCAAACCGGCCACCACTCTCGACCCTATTTTCATTCAACAATTTGTGGATGACACTATGTTATTTGGGAAAGCCTTCGTTGTGGAAGCTAGGAAATGGAAAGCTTTCCTCAATTTCTATGCAACTTGTTTAGGTTAGTGCATTAATTATAATAATAGTATGATATATTTCTTTAACTGCATTGTTGGTCTACAAGATTGTGTGATTATATTTTTAGGTTGTGTAAGTGCTTCTCTTCCTTCAGTGCATTTGGGCCTCCCTCTCACTGTTAAGGAAATCACTCCTAGTTTTTGGAATACTATCCTTGAAAGGATTCAAAGGAAACTTACATGGTGGAAAGGTTCAATCCCAAGTCATGCTGGTAAACTGCAACTCCTTATTTTCCCTTCAAGGGATTTCAATTTACTTCCTTTCTATGTTCAAATTTCCCAATTACATTGTTGAAAAAGTTTGAAAAGATCCAAAGAGTCTTCCTTTGGTCTAGTACTGAGGAAAAGAAGATGTCGCTTGTCAATTAGGATAAGGTGTTCCTTCCTAAATCTGGGGGAGGGTTGGGCATTAGGAAAGTCCAATCTACCAACAAAGCCTTGCTTGCCAATGTGGGGTGGGACCAGTTAAGGAACAAAAAGGCTGGTGCAAAATAATGAATGCTAAATACCTTGGCAACTAGGCCCTAATCAGATGCATTTCGAATGATTACCCCCATGGGTCCTTGGCTTGGAATAATATATGCAAGATGAAGAAGCTTCTTCAATCAGGTTTGAGATGGAAACTTGGTAGTGGTAGTTGTATTCATTTTTGGGAAGACCCTTGGCTGGTTGACTCCCCTTTGGCCTTTTATGAGTTTAAAAACCTAATGGATCCTACAATTCTTTTCTTTGGTAGGAATGTTTGTGACTACCTTCATGGTCCACTAGGAGTTAGGAGTTGGAAAGACTTAGGCTTATGCTACCCTCTTTCCCCAAACCTATTACGGCTATCCAATTCCTTACAAGTCTTACTCTCTTTATCCAGAATCCCCATTTTTTATATTAAGGATGATTTCTTTTGGTCTTTAGAAAGTAAGGGAAACCTCTTTGTCAGGATAGCTTATAGTTTGTTGTTGGAAAACACTACAAAAAATCCCTATGATTTGCTCCATTTTTTGCTTCATTTTTTGCTTCCACCCACTATTTTAATGTATTTTTTTCCAATTTTTTGAAAATGTCAGCGCCATTTATTAGGATGGCACTATTTTTGGCATTTTTTTGCACTGATCAGGACAAGTAGGTGCTAATTAAGGTGCTCATTGGCGCCGTTTTTAGCACCAATATTAGCTCTGAGTGTGGCACCGCAATTAGCACCACCTTTGGCTCTGAGTTTAGCTTCAAGTTTAGTGCCACTTTTAGCTCCCGCTTTAGCTTCGAGTTTAGCTTCAAGTTTAGCACCAGTTTAGACACCCCTATGTCGAAGAGACTTATTTATATGTCTCATCGACAATGTAAAACAGTGAAATGTCAACAAGATACGGGCATATCGAGGACAAAATCACTTACATCACATCGACAAGGTATATCTTATGTCACATCGACAAGGTATATCTACAAGTGCTCGACGAAACTCAACTCTTGGATATAATGAAGTAGTGTCGATGAGACATTGAGATATCGGTAAGACAAATAAGATTGTCTCATCGACACTCTTCAAGTAATGATCAAAAGCATACACCACTATACCATCGGGAAGGTGAGAAACATATGCGGTAGAGAGGTATACACTGCAACCCCACAGCAAGAAGCCTTGAGCAAGGCGGTAGTGCAGTAAATAGAAGAAGGGAAGGGCAAAACCCTGCCATACCACAACGAGTATAATAAGAGACGGTGGTAGTACGGTAATCGTGGCATCATTACAATTTATAGCACTAAATGCACCAAATCGCATTAGTCACAATCCATTCGAATAAATAATTTAAGGAATGAAGAATATAGCCCGCCAAAATACTCTAAAACTCTAATAAGCATACTCTAAAAAATTCGTCGAAATCTTATTTTCAGGCATAGCCCACTCAAATGGAGTTTTCATTTTAATAAACATACAATAAAACCTTTGTTGAAACCTTATTTTCAGGCATAGCCTGCCAAAATGGAGAAGTGTTTCAGTAAAGAATGACAGAGAATGGTAAGGAGGCATAGAATTCATTATTGTTTATCTCATTCCTGCTCTGATCAACAAGGGTTACAATGTCCGCGCTATTGTTTGTAATCTAGCTATTTAATTGACATATGTTTGCATAATCTCAAATTCCTTCAAATGCTTTTGAAGTATCAATGTATCCTATATAGGGTTTAGAATGACTTCTTTTAATTTGAAAAAATAAATCAAATGCTTTTGAAGTATCGATGTGTCCTATATAGGGTTTAGAATAATTTCTTTTAATTTTAAAAAAAATAAAAATGATGTATTATCCTTTGATTAGATAATGTGATGCATATAAAGAAAGTCCTTCATACCTGCCATTGTTCCAAACCACCACTCACCGCCTTGCTTAAAATGTTGCCTCCATAAGCACAATAACATGTTTTAAAATCATGGTTGCCAGTGATTGACCATTAAGTTCACTACTTTCATCAAGATACAATCAGATTTTTGTCTTCAAAATTAAGGCATTATGCAAGATAACATTGTGAATTGTTTGTTGTGTACAATTTGATTTTCTTGCACATTTACTACTTTGCTAACTATCTTTAAGACTGGATATTGCACCATCAACTGTAATCTCAAACAAATCACTCATTGTCACTTGAAGATTCCTTTCATGAGCATCCTTGTATAAAATCAAACTATGCCCTATAGATTGCCTACTTGCTAATATAGGGGACTCATTGTTTCATCGTATTTTCAGTTTTATTTAGAAGGGGTTAATATGTGGCATTTTTATGTGCAGGAAGAATAGATTGTGATGCAACGTTCGGGTATGGACGGTTCAAGAAAAATTGGATTGCTATCGGTGTCATAACTAGGTTGGATTGTACCTTGAGCCAGTGTGAAACACTTCCGGGTTTTTTCGCTCTGAAGCAGAACTTGTGTGTAGGAATTTCCAAATATCCGACAAAGGAAGTTCCTACATTCTAAAGATAAAATCATAAATCTGCTTATCCAGTTTCTAATCCAACCTTACATCTTTAATATCCAATAGAGAAAGTTTGTACATTCTAAAGATAAAATCATAAATTTGCTTATCCAACTTCTAATCTAATTTGAGGTCTTGAATATCAATCAAAGAAATTTCTTATATTCTAAAGATAAAATCATAAATTTTATTGGTCCAATTGGAGATCCAATTTTAGGTCGTGAAGCTCCGACAAAGAAAGTTCCTACATTCTAAAGATAAAATCATAAATATGTTTGGTCCAATTCAAGGTCCAATTGTAAGGATTTGTCTTTTTAATTATACTTTCTGACATTTGTCTTGATACAAATTGTTACTTTAGAATTACGGTATTTCTTTTCTTCTAATGTTTTCAACCCTCATTTCAGGGAAGAGCTTTGAAGATGGTTCCTTTAGATGGAGACTACACTTTTCCGCTATAGGTTCCATCTAGAAACACTAGAAGCTCAGGTACTGTCATACTTAGGTACAACAGAGTTTGAGGTTACCTTGTTCTCCTTGATACAAAATGTTGTCCTTCAATCCCTCTTAAGCGACATTCACTATTATGGACTTCATCATTGTACCTTTCATGCATTCGATTTAATTTGTTATGTGGAAACATGTTTGTCTATGTCTTTGCAAGTGATGACTATTGTGTAAGATTTTAATCTACATGACTGCCCCTCATGTTCAATTCTTGTGACCATTATGATGCTTGGGGTTGCTTACTTTTAACTAGACTGTTAATGAAAACTATCTTGGAATCCTTGATGATCAGTTTTGTCAGAATCATGGCTATGTTGATAGTGGAATGTTCTTATTAATAAGGATAAATCTTTATCAATAAGGAGATTACCCCTTACCAACATACTCCACTATCCTTGCAAAGATTGGTCTTTAATGCTTCATGGATGGTTCACTTTTGATTATCCTTCTCAAATGAAACAATAGGGCAGCAAGATGGGCTTAGCCCTTGTGGGAGCCACATTTCACCCCACATGTTGTAACTAGATAAACAAAACAACCTAATTTTATCTATACTTGCACAATGAGAAAACATGTTAGATAAAATTGAGCATATGATAGATATGTCTGATAACTTTCTTGTTTTCTTGGACATCTATGGTATGCAAGTTATTTGAATGCACATGATGATCAAATTATATGTTTATAGATGTATGCACATATTTTGATTGGTGATCCTTCATTTATCTAACAACACTCTTCTCACTCAAATGTAGGGAACCTAGGAGCAGCAAGGAAGACATCAACTTGGAGGCTTAGACCAGCCGGAAGACTAAAGATGATGCAGAACAACACAACCAGGATTCATCATTGTCCCCCTTTCTCTTTATGTGCATTTTTCTCTTTTGTATCTATAAATGTATAGTTTTTCAATTATATGCATTCAAATAGTTAGTTCCACGACTTGTGTGGAACAAAATACATTTACATTATCAATAAAGACTACATTTTTGAAAGGATTGTGCAATCTTTCCTATATTATATGCATTTGCATTAGTGCAATCTAGTAATGTAATCTTCTAATTTTGTTTATGCACATGAATGTAATGTAGCAGACATAAAAATGTACCTTACTCTTCATTTAAAAATCACAAAAGCTCTACCTGATTGAGCTATTAACTTTTGTGTCTTCATGAACATATGTTGATACAAAATGAGTGGAAGAAGCATCCAAGTAATCCTAATTTTTTCTGCCAACAATTTATACCAAAGATTGAACAATTTAAGGATATTGCAATAGGTAATTTGTATCGACACAAATAATATTATTGAAGCATTTCAAAGTTTAGGCCATAAGAATCATCCTTTTTTAAACATGGATTGTGTTGTAGCCAAAATTCCATCCTAATTATTTTTGTATACTTCCATTTTCACTCATCTCTTACATCCACAATATGCATAGAATTCATGTCATAATAACATAAATTTAATAAAATACCTCATGCGAGCTTCCAAATAAAACCCTTGATCATAACATCAAAGTGTATTTCTCCTTTTAAATACTCCTATGATTGCTCATAACATATCGCCAAGACAACACCATGTCGATGAGAATCCCTCCAAAGTCTCCCCGACATTAGCACAAAGCACAGATCAAAAATGTAGATGAGACACCTCTATGTCGAAGAGACTTATTTATATGTCTCATCGACGATGTAAAACAGTGAATGTCAACTAGATATGGGCATATCGAGGAGAGAATCACTTATGTCACATCGACAAGGTATATCTACAAGTGTTCGGCGAAACACAACTCTTAGATATAATGAAGTAATTGTCAATGAGACAGTGTCATATCAGCAAGAGACATTAACTTGTCTCATCGACACCGGCAACCAACATCGAAGGAACATAAGATCTAATGTCGATGAGACATTGAGATACCGGTAAGACAAATAAGATTGTCTCATCGACACTCTTCAAGTAATGATCAAAAGCATACACCGCTATACCACCAGGAAGGTGAGCAACATATGCGGTAGAGCGGTATACACCGCAACCCCGCAACAAGAAGCTTTGAGCAAGGCGGTAGTGCGGTAAACAACATAAGGGAAGGGAAAAACACCACCATACTAGCATATCAAAGAAACAACAAGCATTTTAATTAAAATTCTCTTCGATAGTTATGAAATGATGATTAGTTTGACTGATGTGACTAACAAAAATATCAATGAGACTACCACTATTAATGAAAAACTTGATCATAAAGGTGGTGCAAGTTCCATTTATGAACCAAGGTTGGATGAATTGTCCTGAAATTTGATAAATACGGTCTCAAAGAAGTTGAAATCACTATGAATTATAATTGAAGGATTTGGAGAACCAAGTTGGATGGCGATAGGCAGCTAGAAATTTGTAGCATTTATCCAAGTGGTCTAGACTCAGCTCAAAGTATTTTCTCAATAAGTATATGAAAGCATTGCATGACTAGGGTTGAGATGGAAAAAACTCCAAGCAAAAAGACAGAAAACTGAAGCTAGGCAATTGAATCAAGACTTAATCGATCAGTGTCTTGGGTCTGGGCCACAATCTAGAAGAGTAGCACAGCTTAACCCATCATGTGTGACATTAGTAGATAAACAAAAAAATGGGAGATGTATGGACTCCGTGTAGGGGTTACGACCTCTTTATTTATCATTATAGGAAGAAATTCTGACATAGCCCAGTGTCAAACCCATGGAATCTGAATTTGGGTAAACTTGTAGTACCCAACATCTTTGTGAACGTAGATTTAATCAAGGTGTTGGAAAAGAATTACAATCTGAAGACAAGAGCAATTCATTTTCATAATGGGTCATAGTTCATGGTCATAAAGCCAAATTATATTTTCATTATTTTTCAAATAGACACTTCCCTGAAAACAAAATTACGAATCAGAGACTTGTTGGAGGAATACCGCACCATGGACACAAGTTACAAGAGGTGTAAATTTCCTCTACATAGGGTTAAAGGTGTGGGTAACCAAACTATAAGGTTCTCTAGTGAAGATAAGCCCTCATTCTCTGTGGACTTGTTTGAAGAATACTTTCAATACACTTATTACTCAACTGGTCAAGTACTGAGAATTGATGTTCCTGAAAATTGCTCCCATGGTTTTAGCCACAGACATCCATAGCCATAATGCCCGACCCTATGTTTATGCAGAGTATTTATCAGAGGCCATCAATAATTCCCTCAATATCATCAAGAATGACAGTGAAGGCATTAATTTCAAGCATTGTTCTCTTTTCATGCACATGATATTATACGAAGGGCAGGTGATGGGGATATGGGGTGAGGAATTAAGAATAAAAGACTTAGATAATGATGGAAGTTCAAGGCTTGTACAAATGTGGACATCTATGTGGGACAACGGGTGTGGGAGGCCCCACTACCTATATTTTGAGGAATATTTTATCAAACCACTATACAAGATGCTAGGCCACAAATGTGACTACAACCTCTCCCTAGAGATCTTAAGATTTCTCCAACCAAAAGATATGGGTCATGAAGCAAGGATAAATCACAATTGGGGGGACTAGTACATGTTTGGGGATTGTATTGTTATTAGGGTTTATGGATTTGAAGTTGCACCTTATTTGTTGCCTAAGACTATGCCAAACAGAGTTGCTTATTTAGAGATCATAAGGCAATTGTCATTTTCAGCTTTCATGCATTTAAAGAGCTATGGTAGGTAGAATTTCATTCCTTCCACTTTATGCTTTGGTGATTTCACTATTATCTCTGATTTAGGCTATGACTTGGTTAGTGGTAAACTGGATTATTATGGCTTGTCGGTTGGCAACAAAAGGGAAAAGTTTGATCCTGAACACTACATTTGTGATGCCAAATTTTTTTAGAAATTGAAAGGGTATGAGCATAGTTTCCTTTTAGAAGATGTCATCAGAAATTGTGAAGAAAAACAAAACATGATGAGAATGAATGCCTACAGTAGGGTTATGATGGCTGAGGCTTGGAAGGTGAATAATAACCCAGGCTACGTAGGGGCTTTCCCTGAGGTACAAGATCCCATAGAAAGAATTGAACAGTTAATCCTCCATGAAGAACTGATAAGAGATGTGCCACTTGTGGCATTTGAAAGAGGAAGGGGCATCAGTCCTAGGAGGAAAGTAGAAAATATCACACCACTAGATCACTTATCACCTCAGCCTACTACTGAAGTGAGCTTTTCAGTTGGTTCCCCATCCATGGAAGAAGATAACACTGAGGAGGAAGAAGAAGTCTCACAGTTTAATGCTCCTATTATACCCCAATATGAGATGCCATTGGAAAGAAGTGTGATCACCTTTGAAGCCTCTAATGAGCTATCAGATGATGTGAGGCATCGTGCAAGTTAGGAATTTGTTGCAGATGATACTTTTGTGCAGACCCCTAAATTTAAGTCCTTTATATATGAGTATAAAGGAAGACTAATAAGAGAAAGGTTAAAGGACATTGACCCTGAGAAAGAGGCTTATGCCTTGAAAGAGTTGCAACATGAAGTTGATAGGGAAATGAGAAACATGACTGCTGAGAGAGGAAGAGCATTATTGCAAGAAGCTGGAGTTATGCTCCTTCCTGGGTGGGATATTAGTTCAACCATTGTGTTTGATAGCTTTTTGAAGAGAAAGAATAAAACTTTGCAAATAACGGATGAAGTAGGTGACAAGGTCTATATAGGGTCAGGGTACAATCCTGATAATACCACTTTGCAAATTTGGGCTCTTTACCCCCAGGCAAGAAGCCTTCTCTCATTGACCATGATCAGATTTTTGGACATCTCCTGGTGCAAAGAGTAGGGGAGACATATCCCTTGGAGACTGCTGACTTGAATGTGAATGTAGCCAAATTCACCAAAGCCCAATCCAAAAGCTAGTAAGAGATAACCAGTGGCTGATAGAGGAAAATGATAGGTTGAAACAAGAATTAACCAACTACAAAGATAGGCTACCTGCTTCTCCAAGGCTTTACTCTCCTTTAATTGAACATGAAAGAAAAGTGTTAGAGGCCATGTCTGAGACTGCTCAATGGAAGCATAAATTTGAAAAGGCTCAAAAGGAATAGGAAGAACTAAAAAGAGGATTGAAGGCTACTACTTTTGAAGTAGCATTAGGGATAATTTGTATGAAATTCAAAGATATGTTCCAACATACAGATGGCGTCTAGCGTGCTCATAGTGGAACATACAAGGCCCTCGTGGAGCATGGAAGTATGCTTGATAGGATGAAGGAAATGAAATCCCATATCAAGGAAAAAGATGGAGATAATAATGCTTTGCTCCAAGAATGTCAGAGCCTCATGAATACACATGAAAACTTCCAGAATACCTTGACATAGGAATTGAATGACTTCAGCCAGCCACTATGTATGGCCATGCCAAAATTCTTTGAAGAAACATATTTGAAGGATCAGGAAACTTGGAAAAATGAGATATCAAAATATTTTCCAGGCATCCTTGATGACCTCAATGATGAGGATGAGGTACTCAGGAAAATGCATAAGCAGCTCGGGAGGATTGTTGGATTGGAGAATGCAATGACAGACACTCTACAGAATGCAAACACTTATGCCCAAGAGAAACACATTGATCACATGTCAAAGGTTAATTTGTTCCTTGCACGAGTTGTATGAGGAGGTAGTTAGAGTTTGGTTATTGTGGACACATTAACATGGTGCTTGAGCCTTGAATAGATCTTAGGTGGTCACGGGCGCTTGTTGATGATTAACGGACTGCGTTGCATCCAACAATAAACTCTTTTTAAGTTTCTATGTTATGTTAATTATGCTTTTGTTAAGAAACGATGTAATTTTTGCGAATGGACCTGAAGCTTGTTGCTTCCCATACAAATAGGGAAACCAAGGTCCGATTTTAATCATCATTACAATCCATTATAATAGATACTAAACCATCTCATCCACTTATTCATATCAAAAGAACTCATGTTATGTATGTCTATATTTTGAGCAATATAATGGAGCAAATACATTATAACTCGTAATCCATTTTCAGTTCAATTATTGTGTTGATTTTCATGCTTATTTATTGCTTTGTTGTCTCCAAAGTGGTCTTTTCAAGTTGTTTAAATTTGCAAGATTTATCAGGGAACATTTGTTGTTACTGTGTGGATGCTTTGATTGGTTTTTGGTTAGGTGTGAATTAAAGTCCTTTCAAATAATTTACTTTAATTGGTTCGTATTAAGGATTAAAGTCCTCTTAGAGATTGGCACCTTCATATGGTCTAAAAACCTACATTTTTGAGACCCAGCAAATTGCAAATAACTCTCAAAATTTAGAAGTTTATGAAATAGTGTATATATTCTTGTACTTGTATATTCTATGAAACATTCCTGATTTTCTATGAAACAGTGTATATATTCTTGTACTTGTAAATATTCTCTTACTATAATGTCTATTAAAGAAAACAAAGTTTGAATAAAAAATGCTTCACCCTTTTTTGTAAGTGAGTATCTGAATTATTGTTTAAGGAAAAATCTTACAGTGTTTACATTTTCAGTTTACTAGTTTCAAATCTTCATTTTCTATGTATATAAAACTGTATCTGCTCTTTATCTCTAATGACATAAAATGGTAATGTCATCAGAATCAAGGTTTTCAATTTCAGCACCATCATTGTCCACACTTTTCATATCATGTTCACTTTTAAGTAGAATCATCAAAATTTTATTTTTATTTCTTGTCCCAATTAATCTTGATTCCTTTTAGTGCAACATATTAGGTTGCATGTTAAATTTCAAACATTTTCTTTGCATTTTTTATATATATTATCTTCTCAGTGCATCATTATGCAACAACGATTTCACTTCTGAGATATACAATAAAAATAAATGAAAGCACATGTTTTCTTTGTCAAGGGAATTGTATGGTGAATACCCTATGTCTTTCAGATAAGTGTACAAGTGAAATAAGACATAACTGATTGAATTTGATTTTCTACTATACAATTGTTTTTTTATGTGCTTTTTACTTTTTGCATGTGGATTACCCTCAAAACAAGACTACTTATCTTTTCTTAAATGAAGCCTTTACATTTTTTGTCTACGAAAGGAATTTACTGCTTGACAACAGGTTCGTGAACTTCATACAAATTAAGATTGGTGTAAAAGGCCATCCCTGCAAATGTTGTTTGGTCTAGAATTATAATGGAAAATTTAAAAACTTGCTAGGAGAATAAAATAGGTTTTCAATTGTCCAAGTACAACATAATATTACTGAAGCATTTCAAAGTTTAGGCCATAAGAATCATCCTTTTTTAAACATGGATTGCAAATAATTCGAAAATTTAGAAGTCTTGGTCATTAACAATATTGTCTGCTACAATGCCATCCAGTGTATCATTGTCAATGTTCATATGTTCTTTCAAGTATTTAATATTATCATCATCCTCATCTTGACCTACATCATCTTCATCATCATTGAAATTTGACTGTAGACCATCTATATTGTTACCAAATGTATTTGGATCATCATTTTCTATACCATCCATATTGTTTTCTTCCATAACAACATCTAACTCTGGATTGTTTTCTTCTTGTGCCTAAAGATAACCATCTTCAACATCATCATGGAATTCAATTTCTTTGATGTTCTCTAAATCCTCTCTCTCTCATTTTGTTGGCCATCATTTTTTTGCTCAGTATCCACTAATGCATTGTCAAATACATGCCTTAATCTTGGATCATAATGTATGAAAAATATCCATTTTGGGTCCAAAATATCTTCATAGAAAAATACCTGCACATGAATGACATACATATATTAGACAAATGTTATAACAATTTTATTGATTAATAAACACATGTATATATTCGCAATAAGCTATGAATTAATAGATTAATGATCACTACCACTTCTTGTTTGAGCTAAACAAATACCAGCTCACAATGAATTGGTAGAACATAAGGCTCCTTATCCTCCGGTAGGAATGATGAAGAATCTATAGAAAACAATCCACTATGGGTATCATGTCTTCGTGTCCTCTCAAATGCTTCATACCATCTACACTTAAAAATACAACATTTAAAAGAGCAGTAATCCAACTCAATAATTTCTTGTATTTTCCCAACATATTGTAGATTCCCTTCAATTATATTCTTATCTTTTGAGCTTCATCGACTGGATTGCTTGAAGTCAACCATGATGCCACAATTGAAGGATCATCTCTTTACATCTACACTTTCTATGTACACGATAATGTCAACCATATGCCCACATTGTTGGATATTTCCTCGCCTGTGAAAGACCATTTATTTTAGTGAAAACAAATATAATGACGAATATTAAAATAGTTAAGACTGTCAAAAATGTAAGGAAACAACATTTTTTAAAATTCCAACTATACCTTTCTTTCACATCCTCTAGACATGTTGATTTCATCTTCTGTTATGTTTGAACCTGTACCAGCATCTTCTATTTGATTTTGAATTTGTTCAGTAACCCATTCTAGTGTGCAATCTTTGCCCCATTCCCCAAGCAGATGAGTGGGAAATGGAGAATTCCTTAGGTTCAATCTCTTAAATTGTCTCCTTGCTTCTAACACTTCTCTCTTTTTATCATACAGATCAATCCATTTGTTCATAAAGTCCATGTGGTATAGAATGAACTTGTCGAGTATAGAACTTTCGTCTACATCTATTACATGTCAACATGTTTATTCAAACTCCAAATGTCATGCTGTTAATTTGACAAATAAATTATAGAGTAAATTAAAGATTTCAAGAAAAACAACCACACTAATCGTGAATTTACTTACTAATTTGTACTTCAACACCATTAGATTGTGGTTTTTCTCCATCAATAATATCTGATGTTCGTTCTTCATCCCAGACGCATGAGCCATCTTCAAAATCCTTACCAAGGAATTCACACAGGAAGAAAAATGCTCCATTCAATACATACCCTTTAGCCATGCAGCTCTCTAGATGTGCCTTTTGTCAGACATATCTTTTTAGAGTTTTCATATACCTCTCAAAGAAAAACATCCACCTCATTGATACGACACCCGCTAATTCAATATCATTGACTAAGTGTATAAGTAAATGGACTTGTAGGTCCATGAAACTTGTAGGGAGCTCCTTCTCAAATACACATACAATTTCTTCAATTTCCTTCTTCCACTTTGGCACTTTAGATTCATGGATCTCCTTGGAGGTCACCCACCTAATATAAGAATATTAAATTAGTATAAACCTTTAGTCATAAATTAAAATGCAATATAATATCTCTATGTCTCTCACACATGAACATTTCATAAAACCACATACCTTGTAAATGTTGACAATCAACTTATGGCATTCCTTAAGTCAACTGTAAGACAGGAATCCCCCCTAATTTTCAATGGCATGACATGCTATGAAACACATTTATGAAAAGGTCATTAGTAATTTTTTCTCACACAACAAAATATCAAAATAAATTTAGTGCTTAATCAATGTTACCAGTAAATGTTAAATGTTGATATATAATACCTTCATTAAATTATGAAAATCATGTGTTTTAAATCTTGTGATATGTCCATCAATTGTAAAAGCTTTAGCCAATGATGACCCATAGCCAATAGGTGTCCTTATTGAATGAATGACATTTTTTAGTTGGTCTAGCTCTTTTTTTTTCAAAATCCATGGAGCTTCTACATATGATTCATTTTCCCTGTTTGGCCACAAATGTTTTCTATCAAATTTGGTATGCGAAAGAGCAATATCTCTCCTTGAAGATAAGGTGTCCTTCTCTTTGCCTGATATGTGTCAAAATATAGAATCTGGGACATTTTTGAAGATGTGCATAGGGTCTAATAGGTGAGATAGTAATAGATCCTTCCAGTAAGGGAGCTCATAAAATATGGATTTCCTTTTCATTCCTTCTGGAATATTAACTACAACTTGTTCTGGTTCTTCAATTGAATCACCCAAATCAAAAAAATCCTCCCAAGCTTTCAATTCAACGTCTTCATACTTCTTAAGCCAATCACCTAGACCCATAATCATGAGAGGACCTCTATTTTCAAATTTTCCATCAAATTGATTCTTCGGGCGATTTCTAAACCTATGATCTAGTGGTAGAAAAACCATGTTGTTTGTGTAAATAAATTTATGTAGATATTTAGAATACCGCCCTTGAAATTGTTCTACACATCTTGGTCATGCAAATATCCCCTTTGTTTGAAGCCCTGCAATTTAATAAGTAATGTTAATAACATAAAAAAAAAATAGTATAAAACTAAGTATGAAAGTTGGGATGAAAATAAATTATGAATGTAAATACGTAAATATTTTATCTTACCAGAACAAACACCAAGTCCTGGGAAATAATGAATAGTCCAACATAGCACATCATACAACATGAAGGACTTATTTGATGGAGGACGTGATATGTCATACATTCTTATGCCTTTCCATTGCAGTTGCATCTCAACAATAAAAGCCACAAGATAAACATCCATGTTTTTAACTTGATGTTTTCCTAGAACAATGAGAGTCAGCATAAGGTTCTCCTTTCTAACACTCATCCATGGGGAAATATTGTATACTATCAATCCGACTGGCCAAACACTATAATTTGAGCTCAGGA
Organism: Sequoia sempervirens; assembly: GCA_007258455.2. Taxonomy (NCBI): domain Eukaryota; kingdom Viridiplantae; phylum Streptophyta; class Pinopsida; order Cupressales; family Cupressaceae; genus Sequoia; species Sequoia sempervirens. The sequence goes on along the minus strand of VDFB02273287.1, from coordinate 322,770 downwards.
AAGAGAATGGGCACACTCCATCAATTGCAAGACCAAACCTGATACTACAGAGTTCATCTTTGAATTTTGTTGGCCATTTTTCCTCTATGTGTTTCATTGCTTTGGAGTTGGTCGGAATTCGCATGAATCCATCTTTACTCTTGTTCTTTGCATGCCAGTCCATCAATTGTGCTAGTGAATTGCAACGAAACATTCGTTGAAGTCTAGGTATAATTGGCATGTGACATAAAACCTTCTTTGGAATTGTAGGACCTTGTAAATCTGTACGATATCTTTTCTCTTTGCATATAGGGCATTCTACCTTGTTTTCATGTTCATCTCTGTATAAAATGCAATCATTTTTACATGAATGAATTTTCCTATATTTAATCCCCAACTCAACCAACAACAGACGCACCTCTCTACAAGTTGATGGCAACACATTATCTTCAGGGAATATTTTAGTTTTTAGTGCCCTGTAAGATTGCCAGAGATTAAATCAATTGAATGTTTGACTTATGATGAACATGTTTGATATGTCAATATATACTAGGATTGTTTATATACAATATATGGTTTAAAAATCCCCTTAAAGAAATATAAATGAAGTTGATGAATGTTTACGAATTATGTACACCAATTGATAATGCAAAGTAAGAAATAGATTTCAACTCACTTCAGTAGGGTAGTGAATCCTTTGTCTAACCAACCAAATAGTGACTTGATTTCTAATAATATTAATGTGCATGCTAGTTTTGAGGTTCTACTTGCACCCGATTTGAACACGGGTGTCTTTGTTGCTTGCTTGATGGAGTCTTTGATGTTGTTATCATCAACATTATGTTGGTGGTAATTACCCCTACTATCATCGTTACTATCAACCATATCATCATTATTTTCATAATTGTTTCCATCCCCAAAGAAACCTGTAAGCATTTCATTCAATCTGTTAGCTCTCAAAAACACAGGTGAAGTGCCTCAAGAGGTTGCCAATCTCTTGGTATGTTTTAGGGTAACAAACAAGGTTTAAATAGTTTTGAACCTTCTTCTCTTCAGGTGTTGCTCGACCTTGGTGAGTATACCTATATGAGTGAGGCAGACTTGATTTATGTTTATTTCCTAAAATATTTTACCCACAATGGCAAATGGGAGTGGATAAATGGAATGCGATTTGGTATAAATTGTATAGCAATATTAAGACTAAAACCTAATATGTTCAGTTAACAAATATGAATAATAAGTGAAGCTAAAATAATAAAAATGCGGAGACTAGTGCCTTATTGGGTGTGTGGAGTCAAAAGAAATCTAAAAATGAGTACTTCTTTCTGGCAAATATTCAAGTTGTTCAACATATATTTTAGTTTATAACTTGTATAAACATGCAAGATTATGACTACCAAGTTCTTCTTAATGATCCAAATGGCATTCCCTAATTACTATGATCAACTAAAAGGATTTAATCTTTACTTGAAAGAACCAATCAACCGACCATATAGATACAACAAATGTGCACCGATAAACTGAATATAAACTTGTTATATCAATTTAAATAACCAAAAAACACCAACTTGGAGACAACTTCAATAATACTTTCAATGAACACAATAAACAACTGATACCGGAAATATGACACCACATTTAAATGATTTTCATTGATATCTTCATAATCTTAAGCATACACCATTGTCTCATATTCGTAAAACATTGTATTCTACTGTATCCTTTTTCTATTCTATCTTATATCTATCTCACTCTGTTTCACTACCAAAACATATATTTATACATCAAAAACTCGAAAGGACACATCCTTTCAGAAATTTCATATGTTTAAACAACAACAGATTAAAAGATAATCAGGCTTTGTTAAGCCATAAATGAGTTTTAGATAGGTGATCCAAATAATCTCGGCATTCGTGCATATCTTCATCTCCAACTGCGTTGTGGATTGTGATCTCCATCCTTATCATCTTCTCATTTTGCTTGCTCACCTCCTCCAATGTTGTGTCTTCCACTATCAATTCAACACTAATGTTTCCAATTGAATTCTCCTTATTATGCTCAGTCGCGCCATTAATGTGTTAGCTAAAACACGAGTGCAGTAAGTCCTTTTTCAAAAATTACACTGTTACATCATATAGTGTTGTCAGTGAGACATTTTCAAATCTTGGGCAATAGCTTTTAGCAATGTTCATTAAACCATTCGTCAAAACATCCTGTAGTCTCCCCGATACTTTGAGTCTTACCGACTATTGCAAACTATATATCACTCTAATGTCCCATAGTCTCATCGAAATTTGGAGTCTCACCAATAGCTATCCTCTCAGTCTCATGTATATTGTTGTGACATTTTAAGTCGGGGAGATGTTCCATAGATTATATTGTGTCTTACCAAGATACACCCCTTGGCATTTTTCTGGTCGCCGAGACACAATTACTTTCTCGCCGATGAAACAACACTTCGGCATGACTCTCATATCTCTCTTCGATGAAATTAATCTTGCCGATAATTAATTCATACTACCAAGTCTTTTACCCACATAATCCTATCAGCGTGACATATGGGTTGGCAGGACTACATGACTTCATCCCGATAATCATTTGATAGAATCCCTTTATGCTTTATCGACAAGACCAAATGCGTTCAATAAGACTTCATTCCAATGACTTTTAGTCTAGTCGATATGTCTCCTTGTGCGTCGGTCGGAAAGACATACATGAGTTCGTTGTGACTTATTCTGAGGATGAATTTCTTGCCGATATGATCTTTCTGTCACCGAGACAATAAATTGCATCCTGCTGATACATGTCTGTAGATGAAATCATATCGGTATGACATTCCCAAACTCTTGCCGATAGACTACAAAAAATACACATTAGTAAAAAATACTTCATGGATCTGAGAGACCCTCACCATCTCATGCCGATATGAATTATACAGTGAATTACTCAGGGCTAGATTGATTCTATGGGACCACATGATAAAGTATGGGCAAAAATATTATGAAGAGAGGATTTTTGTGCTTATGGTAAGGACTAATTTGGAAACTCATGTCTATAAATAACTATAAAATTCTCAAAAATTTACAGTTCTAACACAATCCTTCTTCATGCACTGCATTTTCACTATCATGATCATCATCATTAAGGCTAGGTGGCATGTCATCGGTGTATGCAACTCTCATCAGCTCTTCAAATTTCTTAGGTGGTAGTGTTCTCTTCAATCTTGCTCTTATCGCCCTGGTATGGTTTAAAGGATGGTTTGGATCATCCCGTCCAAATCTTAATAATCCAGTTGGATCTTGGGTATTAGTATGTGTTTCATCAAAATCTTCTACCTATCAACAAGTGCAAGCATTATTTAATGTTTGGAAACAATTGGATAAATCATAAATGTATCAATTTCAAAGAAATATAATCAAATATGGCTTAAAAAATATAAATATAAATTGTATGAACATATATACCTACCTCTTCTTCAGTGCAATCATTTGTTGTGTCTATAGTATCCATTGTCATATCCTCTTCCACCCACTGTCGTCTATGTGATTTAACAGTTTTAGGTCCATGTCCACGTACATATCTTCTTCTTTTGCTAGTTGAACGCTCAAGTTCTACATTTTCTCCAATCTCCATCTAAAATAATCAACAACGTGCATTACTTTATGTCAAGATTGGATAATACATTATAAATTTCAATAATACTATGAAAAAAGATGGACATATCACAAAATGCCATCAGATCATTTTTTTCTAAGTTAAGTCAAAATTTGAGTACCTGATGTCCCACTTCATTCGTTGTGTCCTCATTTGATATGACATGATTTTTTGCCATGGCCTTGTCTTTCCCCTATAATACACCAATTATATCATTTCAACAAGTATGATATCCAACACAAAACCTCACTTTAGTCATATATTTGACATATTGATATCTCCTCTATGTTGTAGCATTTGTGAATTCATAAACACCTTCCTCCTTTGGTTGAGGTTGCTTTCTCTTCTTATTGCTATTGTATCTGCATATTCTGTTGTCTCATCTATTTCCACCCACTTTCCTCTCAGCGATTTAGTATTTCTACGTCATCCATGTCCTCTCTCCATGGCCTCCTCTGTGAATAAAAATGTTGCCATAGAATCTTTCATCACACTACCATCGAGAATGAAGAAGCAACTTGCGGGACCGTAACTAAAATCACTCTACCGCACTGAGTTGATGAAGGAGAAGCGGGACAACGGTGGTCACAGCACACGAATTGTAGAAGACTTGTGGGAGTCACCATAACACCGCCAAGAATAGAAGGAAGACTCGCATGCCACCACAGGAGCTTTCACCGCACTACCGCCGAGAAGGATGAAGCACCTTGCGGGACCGCGGTAAAAACTGCTCTACCGCACCGAGCTGATGAAGGAGCCATGGGACAACGGTGGTCACAAAAACAAGGTAAGAGTTGGAATTATTTCCAACACTCTGGATCCTGTGATACACAACAATGAAAATAGTCACTATATAGCAATGATAGGTGCCCAATTAGGTGCACTTGGCACCGCCTGAGGCGCCCCAAACATATTACATTAACGGCCAAAAGTCAGCACTAAATTTGGTGTTAACTAATGCCGACAAAAGTGTGAACTACTGAATCAAAATAAAAAATTTAAAAATTTCCCATGTGAAGGAAGAAATCAGACGACAAAAAGGGAAAAATGTCAAGCGAAGGAAGAGAGCAAGGCACGACCAGCAACTGATGAGAAATTTGATTTAGTTTGTGACACCATAGGTAAGGTTACAATTTTATTTTCTTCATTGAATTCGTGATTGTTTACTACTCTTTGTATTGCATTTGAATTCGTGATTGTTTACTGGTTCGTGGCCTAACTTGTCTAGGCAACCTCTAAATTGTCCCATCACTATAAATTGTAAAACCTCTGAGAAACCAACAAAAAATTTTACCCTACCCATTTGAGCTTTGGCTCAAAATATTTTAGCACAAAGCCAGGATGCCTCTGTATTCTTTCCCTAACATGGGTATCAAGGAAATAGTGAACTGTTGGCAAATCTGGGAATTGGGTTGGTCACTACTGAGCAATTGTTGAAAATAAACGCAAAAACCGTTTGGTTTTTCCCAGTCACGCCATAGTCACCAATGCCATGAAAAATTCGTGCAAGATTGCATTATGAAAGATTTTTCATGATAAGGTTATCAACACTAAGTAAACCCAGTGAACATGTCACTGCTAAGCAACTGCTGAAAATAAACGCAAAAACCGCTTGATTTTTCCCAGTCACACCAGTCACCGATGCCATGGCAAATTCGTGCAAGATTGCATTATGAAAGAGTTTTCATGATAAGGTTATCAACACTAAGCAAACCTAGTGAACATATTTTCCCTAGGTTATCAACACTACGCAAACCTAGCGAACATATTTTCCCACAAAACAAAATTTTCATACCACAAACTGGACGAAAACTTTCATACCTAACAGTGTGTACTTTGTTTGCCTCCATAGCCTGGATGGAAATAATTTTCCCTATATTGCCTCAAAATGTCAAGCAATTGAAGGAAGCGAGCATTGTCAGCAGACTCTGGCCACAATGAGGTAATTCATTGTCAATTTATGGATTTGTAAATGTTTCCATTGTTTCTTTGAATTTTAGTTTTTAGTTTTTTATTTCAAAACTTAAAAGAAGAAATATAATTTAAATATATATATATAGGGACATGAGACTGACAAAGATAAAGAGGAATTGAAGTTTTTAGTTTTTTATTTCTAAATTTAAAGGAAGAAATATAATTTAAATATATATATATATAGGGACATGAGACTAACAAAGATAAAGAGGAATTAGCTTCCATATTGGGGGTAGAGGCAGTGAACAAATTGGTTAATGTGGACTGGACAACACTTTCTAGATACATAGAAAAACAATCTGGTAACACCCCTCAAACATTGCAAACAAATCAATTGTGTGAAAGGGAATCAATTGATTCCCCAACCAGTCCTGGATTGAACAAAATATCCAGGAGGAAATCAGTGACAGTAAACTCTAAGAATGTGGAACAAGGAGCAGAGACTTCTGATGTCCCAGCCACTCCTGGGACACAGACTTCTTCCACCACGCCATGCTATCAATCTTGCATTGGTAGCTACAATACGAAGATAGAATACAAGGTGGTTTCAGGGGAAGTCCAAATGACGAATGTTGGGAAAATGTTTGTGAATAGGTTGAAGGAATCATGCCTTCAATGGTTCAAAGACCATCTACATTTTCCATTCTCACAGATACCCATGCAACTGAAAAAAGCAGTTATCCATGACATGGAGACTAATTTTGGCATAGGTTGGTCTGTAAAGAAGATAAAGCTACAAATGTCTCAAAACTGCAAGATATTTCGGTGCAACCAAACAAAGAAGATAAAAAAAGTCCCTCCTGAGCTAAGGAAGAAAAGAAGGCCAATTGATGTAAGTGTGAAAGTCCAATGCACGGAGGAATTTCGGTGATGAGAGTACACAGGTATTTGAATTTGCTCATAAGATTATATCAAATTTATTAAACGATATTTAAATTTTATTTGTGCATAGTTAAAATGAATTAGTATATGTTTCAGGACAAGGCCTCCAAGGCTAGGCTTGAGAAACTTCGTGCCACGCATCGCAGTGGCCAGAAAGGTTTACAGGCCTTGATTTGTAATTTGTAAGTATATTTAATATGTTAAATGATTTTATTTTTTTTCCTTTAAAAAAGTAAATGATTGCATATTAATTAGTTTAAGTAGTCCATGTGCCATGTTTTGACAGGAGGAGAAAATGGCAGCCATCCAAAGCAATTTGAAAAGAATATGTTACAAAACAAAAAGTGCAATGATTTTGTACTCTGGATGGAGAAAGAGGTATCAATAGTTGAGTTTCAATAACTTAATTGGATATTGTTGTGTTAATATGTCAATTTGCATCTCTTGTGTTGAGTTGTTTATTGATGCGTAGGATGAGTAAATAGAGCTCAAATCTTATGATTACAAGATGACTGTTTATGTGCATGAATAAATAGTAGAAGGATGTAGATGAAATGCGTAATGGATGGTTGTCATAGAAGTCAAACTACTGAAGTAACAACACTGATTGAGTTAACATATATGCATCATTTGCATAAACAGCTGAAATGTGTAACAAATGTTAATCAATACATTGAATTTTGAGATACGTTGAAATAATAAAAAAAACATGTTTTGGGGAAAATATCAGCATCGTGGGGGAAGAAAGCATTAACCCTAATAAAAGTATTTTTTGTTGTTCTGGATACACCATCTGTAAGTTTTCCTTCGATGATAGTACTGAATTTCTATATGTTGTACCCCTTAAATGTCCTACATGTTACAAATATGGAATAACAATGCACAACTTTGTATTGAGTCCAAAGGCCAAGGCATTTTGAATAAGGGTATCCAAACTTGATAAGGATGTAGTCACTATTACACATATTGACAATCCAAAATAGTCATGTAAAGACAACTACCTGTGAAAACCATAATCAATCAAATTATGCACATTCAAATCTAAGTTTGAAAGCTTGCATTTTAGTCCATGCATCTAAGTCCTTGTTGAAGATTGAGGGTGTCAACAACAAAGCTAGAATAGCTCTCCTTAAACCATAGCTAGTTTTAAAGTGCAGTATTTCCAAATTCAAATCCACTTCTCAGCTAAGGAAAGGAGGTAGGATTGTCAGGTGCTACCTCAAATAGAGAAGGCCATAAAAAACATTGAAATAGAAGATCCAATAAGTGAGATGGCATAGCTATAGACCATAGATAATCAAAATTCTTGCAATGCACAAATTCTTGTGATACAAACAAAAGGTGCTTACACATTGGTTGAATATATCCTCATCAAAATGACCAGAAAGAAATTTCAAAATTGTAAGTAAACTCTGATAGTCAAGAAAAACAGTCATAAAAATTGGAAGTAAACTTTGGCAGACATGTAGGTGAATTTAATTCATCTGACTTTATGCCTCTTGACAGACATCAGGATCTCCCCTCCTAAATTTTGGACCACATCCATTACCTCCACATAAAACTAGACATCCTTGGTCTTCTTGGTTCCCATGCCATGATATGGTTATGCAAATGAAAATGAAGCAAAGTAATTATCTCCTTCTCCATTGGCTGGAAGAATGCATGCTTAATGTTTTGATACATGATATCAACTCTCTCTTCTACTCTCATGGTTGAATACTGAAATCCATTATGGTGGGCCTTCAGAGTTTCAGTCATCTTTCATCCTCTTCCACCAAATGTTGGCCTGATCTACACGTCTGCCAACCTAATTGGCTTTGTTTTTGAAAGCTGAAGTTTCTCCTGAGTCACCAGTGTAGCTCTCTCTTCCTTTTCAAACTCTTTCATTGCTACAGATCGTCTCTGGGATTTAATCATTTGTACCACATGGTTGATGTGCTTTGAATCCTTGCATCTAAAGGAAATTTCCTTAACATAAATATTGCTAGGGAATTTCAATGTTGCCATTGTAGTTGGCATTAAAGTTTGGTACCTGCAACATTGCAAATTATCCTTATATAAGAATTCCCTCCATCTTGTTGGCTTGTAACACTCTTGATGGTGGATACATGAAATCCTTGCTATTATTCCTCTTCCATATTAGATCGGATTTCTTTGAATTGAACCGAATTACTAGATTCCATATTCAAAAATTAAACCACCATTTTCATAAATTTATCTAGATCATCAATAATACTCTTCAAAATTGGTTGCCAGTTCAAGTTCATTCTTGCTTTCATAATACTTTATATCCATGGAGTTCAGCCATTCCTTGATGCCATCAAGTGAAGATTGAGGAATGGCATCAATGCAAAGTACATCCCGCTTGAAGCTTTGAAAACAATAGCCATATCAAATTCCTTTTCCCAAGTCCTACTCTCTCAAGGTTAACAATCTCAATCTCACTAATAGTGATTACTAAGAAAGGTAATTCCACCAACTCTACCAAACAATTTATGTAGGAACAATAAAAGTAAAGGATTTGAAAGGAACTCCATGAAAACCAAGCTCTCTAATGGTATATCAAACTCTAGTTCAAAATATTTTAGATGAGGCTGCTCCCATAGCTCTCTTTACTCTTGACAAATCCTTGAAACTTTGTATTAATTTTATTTTTCCTGTCCTCTCTTGTTGTTCTTCCTCAATTTCATAAGATCATATTTACCTTCTGCCTCCTAAATTTTGGACCACATCCATTACCTCCACATAAAACTAAACATCCTTGGTCTGCTTGGTTCCCATGCCGTGATATGGTTATGCAAATTAAAATGAAGCAAAGTAATCATCTCCTTCTTCGTTGGCTGGAAGAATGCATGCTTAATGTTTTGATACATGATATCAACTCTCTCTTCTGCTCTCATGGTTGAATACCGAAATCCATTATGGTGGGCCTCAGAGTTCATTCATCTTTCTTTCTCTTCCACCAAATGTGCCTGATCCACAAGTCTACCGCCTAATTGGCTTTGTTTTTGAAAGTGAAGTTTTTCCTGACTCACTAGTATTAGCTATAACTATTTTAAAATTTTATTATGGTATGTGCACTTTGATATGATGTAATATGATTGTGGTTTTGTCTCATATGTTGTAATATTAGATATATAACAAAAAAATAAATTATTGCATGAAATAAATAATAAGTTTTCATTTTAATTTTTTTTTTTTGCAAAACACGGGTCTTCCAAGAAGATCAAGATGATCCTCAACATGATATAGATCCACAAAATATTGGTTCTGCCAGTACAAATCATAGGCAGAGGATGATGATGATGTAAATACGGAAGACACCGAGACCAATGACAATAATGACGACGACGACGATGATGATCAGGATGGTGGTGATGATGATGAGAGTTGGTGATAGTAACCAGTGGCATTCATGATCATATAGACTACATCATGGATCATTGATGATATATCATTATGATGACTCTTTTCATGATTACTATCATATGTATCATTTTCACAGCCTACTATACTATAATGTTAAGTTGTATCATATTAACATGTATCATTTTCACTATATCATTTGGACATGTATCATCTTGACTTGTATCAATTTGAGTTACATAATTTATCAATTTTATTTATATCAGTTGTTCATGTATCATTTTCACTTATGTTGACTGTTGGACATGTATCATTTTGACATGTTTTTGATGTACTGGCATATTTGACTTTCACTTGTTTTAGTTATATATGATGATGTTCTTATCGGTATTGACTTGTCAATTTATATATATTAAAAGTGGTCGATGATTTTTGGATGGATATTTATTAAGTATGAGGATTTTAATTTACTGCTCAGGATGGATGTTGTCAAATTCAATTAAATTATAGATATTTGATTCACTTGTTTTAATTATATATGATGATCATGTTACAATAATTATATTGTTATTTAATCATATGAGTTATTTAAGAGGCACGATATATTTAACTAATTAAATTGAAATAAAACATATTAAATTAATAAATGGAAGCAAAACAAGAAGCATTTTTAGAAGTAAGAAAGGAAGCAACAATGGAAGCCAAACTAGAAGCAACCTTGGAAGCAAAATTCAAAGCAAAATCGGAAGCAAACCTGGAAGCAAAACTAGAAGAAAAACTCGAAGTAAATATGGAAGCAAAACTAGAAGCAAAACTAGAAGCAAAATCAGAAGCAAAACTGGAAGCAAAACCGGAAGCAAAATCGAAAGCAAACCTGGAAGCAAAACCGGAAGAAAACTTGGAAGCAAAATCAAAAGCAAAACTGGAAGAAAAACCGAAAGCAAAATCAGAAGTAAAGCTGGAAGCAAACTTGGAAGCAAAACCCGAAGCAAATGTGGAAGCAAAACCAAAAGCAAAACCAAAAGCAAAATTGGAAGCAAACTTGGAGGCAAAACTGGAAGCAAAACTTGATGCAAAATGGAAGCAAAACTAGAAGCAAAAATGGGAGTAGACACGAAAGCAAAACCGGAAGCCAAATTGGGTGCCAATTCCAACACCATTTCCATTGTTACTTCCCGGCACTATTTTATACATTAACAGAGGCGCCATGATTTTTCGGTGGTAAAATCAGCGCTAATTCTGGTGCTAAAAATGGCAAAAAAGTTGGCGCAAAAACGGACGTCAAACTGACCATGCCTTTTTGTGTTGAGTTTGACATCAACCAAATTGTCCAACTCATGTGCTCAAAATACACTAAAATTCGATGCCAAAGTTGGCGCTAATTGTCTGTTGTGTTGTTGTGAAAAGACACTTAAAGCAGGATTTGGAAATGGGTTTGGAATTGACACTTGAATCCAAACATAAATTTCTTCTGGTGGATGGCTTGTCACAATAAAATTCTAACACAAGATAACCTAAGAAAAAGGGGCTTCCTAATCCCAAATAGATGTATGTTATGCAAAAATGATGAAGAGACAGTAGATCACCTGTTGCTACATTGTCCTTTTGTTGCTGATGCTTGGGACCTGGCCTTCCAAAAGTTGGATACTCACTGGACTTTGAATAAGGATTTAAAATCTTCTATTGAAGGATGGATTAGACCCTTTCAACACCCTCTCCCCATGGAGATCTGGTGACAAGTCCCCCATAATTTTCTAGTGCCTATGGAAAGAAAGGAACAATCAAATCTTTAGAGACACTGAGAGGAGCCCCAAGGAATTTTTTGGCATTGGATCCAAATTTATTTCTTAAATTATCTCCCTATTCTCTTGGAAACCCCCAGAAAATGTCCCTACTGAATGGGAGATCAAAATGGAAAAATCTTGGAACATAAAACTTGAGGCCAACTCCTTTGACAACTCCAAGTCCCTAGCTAGATAAAACACATTTGGATCCCCCCGAGATTGGGTTGGTTTAAACCACTACAACAAAACAGGTAATTATTGCCTAAAATAGTGTTGAAATTTAGTGCATTTGAGTTCATCAATTGGACACATCTCACGATGCAAAACTTGGCGCCAAACTACATGTTCACTTCGGCACCAAATTTAGTGTCGTATTTGGCACCGAAAAAATGGTGCAAGCAATAGCGCCACCTTTAGTGTCAAGAAGTGAGACCAATTTAATGTCAGAAATAACACCTAAATTAGTGCCCAATTTGGCTTCCAATTTTGCTTCCATGTTTGCTCCCATTGTTGCTTCTAGTTTTTCTCCCAGTCGTGCTTCCTATTTTGCTTCTGGTATGACGTCAAAAATAGCTTCTTTTTTGGCTTCCTAATTGACACCAAGTTCTGCTTCCATTATGGCATCCTTTGTTGCTTCCAGTTTTGCTTCCATTATGATGTCGTTTGTTGCTTCCATTTTGGCTTCTGATTTTGCTTCTAGTTTTGCTTCTTGTGTTGCTTCTAGGTTTGCTTCCAGTTTTGCTTCCCGTTTTGCTTCCCGTTTTGCTTCCAGGTTTGCTTTCAGTTTTCCATTTTTGCTTCCAATTTTGCTTCCAATTTTGCTTCTGGTTTTTCTTCCATTTTTGCTTCCAATTTTACTTCCAATTTTGCTTCCGATATAACGCCACTTGTTGCATCTATCTTTGCTTCCATTTTTGCGTCTTTTGTTGCTTCTAATGTGGCTTCTATTATTGCATCTGTTGTTGCATCTAAAATTGCTTCCATTATTACTTCTTTGTTTGCTACTTGAATTGCTTCTATTTCTGCTTCCTAAATAATGTCAAGTTTTGCTTCCAAGATTGCTTCTAGTTTGCTTCTAGTTTGGCTTCCATTGTTGCTTCCTTTTTTTCTTCTAAAAATGATTCTTGTTTTGCTTCCATTTATTAATTTAATATGTTTTATTTCAATTTAATTAGTTCAATATGTCATGCCTCTTAAATAACCCATATGATTATAGAATAAGTAATTTAATTATTTAACTCATATGATTAAATAACAAGATAATTATTATAGCATAATCATCATCTATAATTAAAAAAAGTGAGTCAAATATCTATAATTTAATTGAATTTGATAGCATCCATCCTGAGTAGTAAATTAAAATCATCATACATAATAAATATCCATCCAAAAATCATTGACCACTTTTAATTTATATAAATTGGCAATTCAATACTAATAAGATCATTATCATATAACTAAAACAAGTGAAATTCAAATATGCCAGTAGATCAATAACATGTCAAAATGATACATTTCCAACAGTCGACATAAGTCAAAATGATACATGTACAAATGATATAAGTAAAAATGATAAATTATGTAACTCAAATTGATACAAGTCAAGATGATATATGTCCAAATGATATAAGTGAAAATGATACATTTCAATATGGTACTGTAGGCCATGAAAATGATACATATGATAGTAACCATGAAAAGAGGTATCATAACGATATATCAACAATGATCCATAATGTAGTCAATATGATCGTGAATGTCACTGGCTACTACCAGTAATTGCCTCATCATCATCATCATCATATTGTCATCAGCCTCAGTGTCTTCTGTATTTGTGTCATCATCATCCTCTGCAATGTGATTTGTACTGGCAGAACCAATATTTTCTGGATCTATATCATGATGAGGATCATCTTGATCTTCTGGAAGAGCCATGTTCTGCAAAAAAAAAACATTTAAAATGAAAATTTATTATTTATTTCATGCAATAATTTATTTTTCTATTATATATCTAATATTACAACATATGAAACAAAACCATAATCATATTACATCATATCAAAGTGCACATACCATAATAAAATTTCAAAAAAGTTACAGCTAATATGTCATTCCAATGATGTAAAACATGCAACAATTCTAATAAATGTTAGTAAAGATAATAAAAAAAATTGTTATACAATTTAACTATCAACTGTAAATTCTATTACATAACCTTAAGTGTCAAGCCTCTGCATTTTGTGCTATATATGATTATGTTTGCCTCAAAGATCCTTTGAGAGTTAACTGGTCTATATATCTTCTTCTCCTATATTTCATAATTCGATATTTTTCTAGGAAATTTTTGCACTATAATATGCTTCAAAGGTTCTTTGAGAATTAACTAATCTGTATGTCCCCGTATTTGAGAGTTAACACTTATGGTTTAGTTTTCTATTTGTAAGCAAGCTATGACATGCAACAATACTTGAGCATATAGAGAATAGTTCTTCAGGACATTTTGTACTTTGATTATATTTTTAAGTGACCTTTTCATGTATTTAATCATATCATGTTCATGTATGTTAATATAAGGCGGCTATGGAGGTAATTCAAAGAGATGGCCTTGAACTTTTGCCTCATCTTACAAAGTCTGCAAGAATAGGAATAGGGATCGAATTTTGAGAGTCTAGTTTAAGTTTAAATTCAAGAAATAAAAAAATTGTGAAGGGTGAAATGGCTTTTAATGTATCACTTGGGTTTTAGAATTTTCAGTTGTAGACACAGATTTATTCATTGCTCCTTGCTCACATTGTGGTTGTTAAGGATAAAGGGCCTAAAAATGCAGTTGGGGTTAGCTCCAAAGTATACACTGATGTTGCATACTCATTTAACGACGATGATGAAGACGAGGAAGTGAAACAAAAACCCAAGGCTAAGGTAAATGGAGGAGAATCGGGCATCTCCAAGGCAACCTTACAATCTGATAATCAAGAGATGACTAAAGAAGAGCAGTGCCAAAAATACCAAGCAGAAATTGCAAGGCAAAAGAATGAGGAGATTGCAAGAAGATTGGATGCAGGGGGCATTGGTACATGAGATGGACATGGCTCTTCCAATCCATCCACTGAGATGGTTTCCTACAAAAATGTGGATGATATCCTTGTTTCTAGAGAGCTCATGATTCAGGTTGATACAAAAAATGATGTTGTTCTAGTACCCATATATGGCATCATGGTTCCATTTCATGTAGCCACCATCAAGAGTGTTACAAGCTAACAAGATGGAGGGAATTCTTATATAAGAATAATTTTTAATGTTCTAGGTATTGACTTTAATGCCAACTACATGCCAACATTGAAATTCCTCAACAATATTTATGTTAAGGAAATTTCCTTTAGATCCAAGGATTCAAAGCACATCAACCATGTGGTACAAATGACTAAATCCCACAAATGATCTGTAGAAATGAAAGAGTATGAAAAGGAAGAGAGAGCTACACTGGTGACTCGGGAGAAACTTCAGCTTTCAAAAACAAATCCAATTAGGCTGGAAAACTTGTGGATCAGGCCAGCATTTGGTGGAAGAGGAAGAAAGATGACTGGAACTCTGGAGGCCCACCATAATGGATTTCGGTATTCAACCATGGGAGTAGAAGAGAGAGTCGATATCATGTATCAAAACATTAAGCATGCATCCTCCCATCCAGCGGACAAGGAGATGATTACTTTGCTTCATTTTCATTTGCATAACCATATCATGGTAGGAACCAAGAAGAACAAGGATGTCCAGTTTTATGTGGAGGTAATGGATGTGGTCCAAACTTTAGGAGGGGCAAGAAGGTCAATGTATGATCCTAATGAGATTGAGGAAGAACAAGATAGGGATAGGAAAAATAAAATCAATGCAGAGTTTCAAGGATTTGTCAAGCAAGTAAGAGAGCTATGGGAGTAGCCTCATCTAAAAGATTTTGAACTAGAGTTTGATATACCATTTAGAGAGATTGGTTTTCATGGAGTTCCTTTCAAAGCCTTTGCTTTTATCGTTGCTACGGTAAGCTTTTTGGTAGAGTTTATGGAATTACCTTTCTTAGTAATCACTATTAGTGAGATTGAGATTGTTAATCAATTAGGTGCTAATTTCCTGTAGCAATGAAAGAGTCTAAAAAGGTAGAGAGAGCTACACTGGTGACTCAAGAGAAACTTCAGCTTTCAAAAACAAATCCAATTAGGTTGGAAAACTTGTGGATCAGGCCAACATTTGGTGGAAGAGGAAGAAAGATGACTGGAACTCTAGAGGCCCACCATAATGGATTTTGGTATTCAACCATGAGAGCAAAAGAGAGAGTTGATATCATGTATCAAAACATTAAGCATGCATCCTTCCATCCAATAGAGAAGGAGATGATTACTTTGCTTCATTTTCATTTGCATAACCATATCATGGTGGGAACCAAGAAGAACAAGGATGTCTAGTTTTATGTGGAGGTAATGGATGTGGTCCAAACTTTAGGAGGGGCAAGAAGGTCAATGTATGATCCTGATGAGATTGAGAAAGAACAGCAAGAGAGGGAAAAGAAAAATAAAATCAATGCAAAGTTTCAAGGATTTGTCAAGCAAGTAAGAGAGTTATGGGAGCAGCCTCGTCTAAAATATTTTGAACTAGAGTTTCATATACCATTTAGAGAGATTGGTTTTCATGGAGTTCCTTTCAAAGCCTTTGATTTTATTGTTCCTATGGTAAACTGTTTGGTAGAGTTTGTGGAATTACTTTTCTTAGTAATCACTATTAGTGAGATTGAGATTGTTAATCAATTAGGCGCTAATTTCCTGTAGCAATGAAAGAGTCTGAAAAGATAGAGAGAGCTACACTGGTGACTCAAGAGAAACTTCAGCTTTCAAAAACAAATCCAATTTGGTTGGAAAACTTGTGGATCAGGCCAGCATTTGGTGGAAGAGGAAGAAAGAGGACTGGAACTCTGGAGGCCCACCATAATGGATTTTGTATTCAACCATGAGAGCAGAAGATAGAGCTGATATCATGTATCAAAACATTAAGCATGCATCCTTCCATCCAGCGGAGAAGGAGATGATTACTTTGCTTCATTTTCATTTGCATAACCATATCATGGTGGGAACCGAGAAGAACAAGGATTTCCAGTTTTATGTGGAGGTAATGGATGTGGTCCAAACTTTAGGAGGGGCAAGAAGGTCAATGTATTATCCTAATGAGATTGTGGAAGAACAGCAAGAGAGGGACAAGAAAAATAAAATCAATGTAGCGTTTCAAGGATTTTTTAAGCAAGTAAGAGAGCTATGGGAGCAGCCTCATCTAAAAGATTTTGAACTAGAGTTTGATATACCATTTAGAGAGCCTGGTTTTCATGGAGTTCCTTTCAAAGCCTTTGCTTTTATTGTTCCTATGATAAATTTTTTGGTAGAGTTTGTGGAATTACCTTTCTTAGTAATCACTATTAGTGAGATTGAGATTGTTAATCAATTAGAAGCTAATTTCCTGTAGCAATGAAAGAGTTTGAAAAGGTAGAGAAAGATACACTGGTGACTCAAGAGAAACTTCAGCTTTCAAAAACAAAGACAATTAGACTGGAAGACTTGTGGACCAGGCCAGCATTTGATGGAAGAGGAAGAAAGATGAATAGAGCTCTGGAGGCCCACCATAATGGATTTCAGTATTCAACCATGAGAGCAGAAGAGAGAGTTGATATCATGTACCAAAACATTAAGCATGCATTCTTCCAACCAATGGAGAAGGAGATGATTAGTTTGCTTCATTTTCATTTGCATAACCATATCATGGTGGGAACCAAGAAAACCAAGGATGTCCAGTTTTATGTGGAGGTAATCGATGTGGTCCAAACTTTAGGAGGGGAAAGAAGGTCAAATCTTGATGAAATTGATAGCAAGAGAGGGACAGGAAAAATAAAATCAATGCAGAGTTTCAAGGATTTGTCAAGTGAGTAAGAGATCTATGGGAGCGGCCTCATCTAAAATATTTTGAACTAGAGTTTGATATACTATTTAGAGAGCTTGGTTTTCATGAAGTTCCTTTCAAAGCTTCTTCTTTTATTGTTCCTACGGTAAACTATTTGGTAGAGTTGGTGGAATTACCTTTCTTAGTAATCACTATTAGTGAGATTGAAATTGTTAATCAATTAGGCTCTAATTTCCTATAGCAATGAAAGAGCTTGAAAAGGAAAAGAGAGATACACTGGTGACTCAAGAGAAAATTCATCTTTCAAAAACAAAGCCAGTTAGGCTGGAAAACTTGTGGATCAGGCCAACATTTGGTGGAAGAGGAAGAAAGATGACTGGAACTCTAGAGGCCCGCCATAATGGATTTCGATATTCAACCATGAGAGTAGAAGAGAGAGAGATGATATCATGTATCAAAACATTAAGCATGCATTCTTCCATCTAGTAGAGAAGGAGATGATTACTTCGCTTCATTTTCATTTGCATAACCATATCATGGTGGGAACCAAGAAGACCAAAGATGTCTAGTTTTATGTGGAGGTAATGGATGTGGTCCAAACTTTAGGAGGGGCAAGAAGGTCAATGTATGATCTTGATGAAATTGAGGAAGAACAACAAGAGAGGAACAGGAAAAATAAAATCAATACAGAGTTTCAAGGATTTTTCAGGCGAGTAAGAGAGCTATGGGAGCAGCCTCATCTAAAATATTTTGAACTAGAGTTTGATATACCATTTAGAGAGCTTGGTTTTCATGGAGTTCCTTTCAAAGCCTTTGCTTTTATTGTTCCTATAGTAAACTGTTTGGTAGAGTTTATGGAATTACCTTTCTTAGTAATCACTATTAATGAGATTGAGATTGTAAACCTTGAGAGAGTAGGACTTTGGAAAAAGGCATTTGATATGGCTATTGTTTTCAAAGACTTCAAGCGGGATGTACTCTGCATTGATGTCATTCCTCAATCTTCGCTTAATGGCATCAAGGAATGCCTGAACTCCATGGATATAAAGTATTATGAAAGCAAAATGAACTTGAACTGGTGTCCAATTTTGAAGACTATTACTGATGATCCAGATAAATTTATTGAAGATGGTGGTTGGAAATTTTTAAATATGGAAGCTAGTGATTCTGATTCTGATAATTCAGAAGAGTCAGATCAAGGATATGAACCCTCTAATGTAGAAGAGGAATCAAAATCAGATGAGGAAGGTTCAAAGGATGAATCTCTTGTGGAGTTAGATGAGGAGGAAGAAGAAGAAGAATATTTTGAAGAGAAGGAAGGTAAAACATGGGATGAATTAGAAGCCGAAGCCAGAAATGTAGGTAAGAAAAAAGGAGATGAATCTAACAGTGAAGAGGAAAGGCAACAACAAAAGGTAAAAGCTACAGGGAAGTCTCGGGCACCTGATATTAGAGACTCAAGAGGAATGCTTGCCAAGAGGCATAAAATCAAATGAATTGAGTTCATCTACATCCTTCTACTATTTATTCATGCACATAAATGGTTCATTTGTTTATGCAAATGATGCATATATGTTAACTTGATCAGTGTTGTTACTTGAGAGTTTGAGTTTTATGACAACCATCCATTGGGCCATTGTGTGTGGGAGCATGTTTGTGTTTCTAGTTATCTTTTTTGGATAGCTCTACTAGGTGTTAAGGACATTTCATTTGTCTTTTGAATGTTAAGAAGTCTAGTATTACACACTTCTCTATGTTGATTAGATCAGGTTGCAGGTTTTTTACTGCTGATTTCTTTATTTATGGAGTTTTTTTAACTTGGAAGACAATAATTTACTGCCTTTTTGTAATTAGATGGACAAATTAAGTAGTTGGTTAGCTACGCCAAGTGATGTAGACTACAAGGATGTGTTGGATCTATATGGTGCCTACCAAGATACATCAAAACATTCTTACATGTTAAAAGAATGGAAACATCGTGAGGAAAGATGGAAAAGATGCATGTGGATCACTTAGTAGAATGGAAACATGAATTCAAGGAAGCACTCCTTGAGATACCATGTTTGAGAGAAAAGAAGATAAATCAAATCAACATGGGACTAAGTTACTCAAATGATACAACTCATAACTTAAATGAGGACACTTAAGAGATATTAAAAGACCATAGTCATTAATTAAAAGATGCGATGAAAATAAGGCATGAGTGTCACCCACTGCCCTTTAAGGAAAACAATATTTTTTTCAACATGAAATAATGGGACAATTGAGTGGGATCTAGGGCCAACAGAGAAGCACTTTAGAACTCATCCTATGCATCAATAAACAACTCAACACAAGAAATGCAAATTGACATATTAACACAACAATATCCAACTAAGCTATTGAAAGTCAACTATTGCAACCTTGTTCTCCATCCAGATTACAAAATTGGCCCACTTTTTGCTTTGTAACTTTTCCTTTTCAAATTGCTTTGGATGTCGGCCATATTTCTCCTCTTGTCAAAACATGGCACATAGACTAGTTAAAATAATTGATATGCAATCATTTACTTTTTCCTAGGAAATAAAAATATATATCATTTAACATATTAAATATACTTACAAATGTACAAATCAAGCCCTGTAAACTTTTTTGGCCACTATGATGCATGGCATGAAGCTTTTCAAGCCTAGCCTTGGAGGCCTTGTCCTGAAACATATACTAATTCAATTTAACTATGCACAAATAAAATTTAAAAATTGTTTAATAAATTTGATATAATCTTATGGCAAATCCAAATTCTTGCGTACTCTCCTAACCGGACTTCCTTTGTGCATCATAATTCTCATATGCTTTTACAAGCTCTTTCCATACTTTCACACTTACATCAATTGGCCTTTTTTTGAGCCTTAGCTCAGGAGGGAGTTTTTTAATCTTCTTTTTTTGGTTGCACCGAAATCTCTTACAATTTTGAGACATTCGTAGCTTTATCTTCTTTACAGACCAACTTGTGCCAAATTCAGTCTCCATGTCATGGATAACTGCTTTTTGCAAGTGCATGGGTATCTTTGAGAATGGAAAATGTAGATTTTCTTTGAACCGTTGAAGGCATGATTCCTTCAACCTATTCACAAACATTTTTCCAACATCTGTCATTCAGACTTCCCTTGAAACCACATCGTATCCTATCTTGGTATCGTAGCTACCAATGCAAGATGCAAAACATGGCGTGGTGGGAGAAGTCTATGTCCTAGGAGTGATTGGGACATTGGAAGTCTTTGGTCCCTGTTCCACATTCCTAGATTTTACTGTTATTGATTTCCTCCTGGATCTTCTACTCGATCCAGGACTACTTGGGGAATCAATTGATTACCTTTGACACGGTTGATTTGGTTATAATGTTTGAGGGACTTCACTGGATCATTTTTCTATGTATTTGGCAAGCATTTTTCAAGTCCACAACATCCAATTTGTTCATTGCCTCTACCCTCAATATGGAAGCCAATGCCTCTTTATCTTTGTTAGTCTCATGTCCCTATATATATATATATATATATAATAAATTTCTTCTTTTAAATTTAAAAATAAAAAACTAAAAACTAAAAAATGAAAGAAACAATGGAAACATTTACAAATCTATAAATTGACAATGAATTGCCTCATTGTTCCCAAAGTCTACTCCCTTTGCTCTCTTCTCTCTATTGCTTGACATTTGGAGGTGACCTAGGGAAAATTATTTATGTCCAGTCTATGGAGGAAAATGAAGTACACACTATCAGGTATGAAATTTTTTGTCCAGTTTGTGGTATGAAAGTTTTGTTTTGTGGTATGAAAGAAAGCCACCAATCAAAGAAATTAAAATAAATTGGTGATTTAAAAGAAATGGGCGATTAATGAGCAAGCTTTACCTTGAATGATTCTCTTTTTGGATTTAAATGCCTATGAATCAATTGCTACCTTAGGAGGGAATCTATAGTTTAATGGGAAAATTTAACAACCCTAAAGGGCCAAAAAATGATCAAACCCTATTAAAACAATTTTTTCAGGGAAAACATATTTGAAAGGATATAAATATATGCAAAATGAAACAAATGTATTGTAAAAAAATCAAGACTTGCACACCTGTATAGAATGGTAATCTTTGGGGGATAAAAAGGGCACAAAGTGCGGTTTTATTTAGAGTTAACACAGATAGGTCCCATACTTGAGTCACATCTGATGATTGGAAAGAAAATGAATGTGTGCACACAATCAATTTGAAACCACTTGCTTGTAGCCCTCCACGCTTTTTTTCCCTTTTTTCTCCTCTCTTCCTTCACACAGCGTTTTTCTCTTGTCATCTCTTCCTTTACGTGAGAAGTTTTTAATTTTTGTTTTTGATTCATTAGTCGACGCTATAGTCGACATAGTTAATGCCAACTTTAGCGCTGACTTTTAGCCTTAAATGTGATCTATGTTGGGGTGCCAAAGGCGACACAAAGTGTGCCTAATTTAGCGCCTAGCAGTGAAAAATGATGTATTTTGCTTGGAAGTTGATAAATAAATTGATCCTAAATTGACTTCATCTTCATATGTTCCAAGGGAGCAATCATGGTTCCCTATTTTATCTATTCCTTATCCAATGTCAATTTTGTGGGTGCAAAACTAATAGAGGTTAGATGTGTGAACTCAAAAATGACCCCTAAACTTTTAAATTTAAATTTAAATGGGCCCGTGTTCACCCTATACAACTAGATGAGTCATCTAAAGTTTGAAATATTTCAAATTGCATGTTACAGATTTGTATAAAAGGACAAACCCTAATTCATTACTATCATCTTAGATATAGGGTTTATTGGGGAATTATGAAAAATCATGTATGAGAACTAAATCATTATCATGTTGCATTGGCATTGCATCAACATCCTATGTGTATTGCATGCTTCCTAGAGAGATTTGAGCTCTAGTTGTCAAGATTTTGCGTGTAAACTTTTTGTGAAGAGCAAAATGTTGCAATGTCCTATTTTTTTTTCATAGTGTGTCTTAATGAAAAGCGAGTGTATTACAAGATAATTTCCACAATATTCTCTTTGTGCACAATTGTTATGTGACTATTGTCATTGTTGTGTATTACAAGATCCAAAGGAGGCCATAGAGAGGACGTGGATGATGTAGAACTACTAAATCGCAAAGAGGAAAGTGGGTGGAAATAGATATGACAATGGAATCTACAGATACAATAGAGGTAAGAAGAGAAAGCAACCTCAACCAAAGTAGGAAGGTGTTTATGAATTCACAAATGCTACAACATACAAGAGATAAAGTCATTTTTTGTTCATGAGGCCTCTGAGGTCAAACTTATTGGTTGAAAATGCATAGGAATGGTGATTAAATGTGATTCTATGATCAAGGGAAAAGTTTGAAATTTAGGATGGCCAAAACATGATATCAATATGTCAAATATATGACTAAAGTGAGGTTTTGTGTTGGATAGCATATTTGTTGAAATGATATAATTGGTGTACTAAACATTATTTACTATGTTGTGTATTATAGGGGTGAGACGAGGCCATGGCAATAGATCATGTCATATCAAATGAGGACACAACAGATGAAGCGGGGCATCAGGTACTCAAATTTTGACTTAACTTAGGAAAAAATGTTTTGATGGCATTTTGTGATACGTCCATCTTTTTTCACAATATTATTGAAATTTATAATGTATAATCCAATCTTGACATAAATTAATGCATATTGTTGATTATTTTAGATGGAGATTGGAGCAAATGCAGAGCCTGAGCATTCAACTAGCAAAAGAACAAGATATGTACGTGGACATGAACCTAAAACTGTTAAATCACGTAGAGGATAGTGGGTGGAAGAGGATATGACAATGGATCCTACAGACACAACAAATGATTGCACTGAATAAGAGGTTGGTCAAGACTATAGTACATGGGATGAATACTTTGAGAAAATTGTTGTTTGTGGATGTTTTTTATGTCATGGAATGAAACAATTCAAATGAGCAATTGTACAAAGACATTACATATATGATGAGCTTCTAGTCAGTAGTATTCCTCCTACAATCGATTCAAATCCAATAGGAATTGTGGTAAGGAATTTTCCAATTTGATATAAATATCATGTATACTTCGTTTAAACATTGTTTTATATTATTTAAATAACTATTTTTTTCTTAATGGATACTTGCAGGATAAATTTCTTGGTATAAACTTTCCTGGATCATCGAATTCCAGCCTAGAGAGCAATGATCATTTATCGGGTGATAAATCTAACAAAAATATGTGCCAATATACCAGCTTGGAAGATGAGGAATTGATGAAAAAAAGTAATAGAACAAGAAACAGTTTAAAGATGCATAATTTTCTTAAAGATAGGGGGAAGGTGGACTACATACCCTATGAAAATGAATGTGATGGAGATGATAACTTTCCCCTAAGTTTAAGATCAATTCACAAAGACACATTTGATTGTCAACTATATTGTGCTTGGCCTAGTGATCAACAACTACCTAGAGTGTACGAGGTGTTTCAATTTTGGGAATACAAAATGTAGTCCTCTTTATTGTACAAAATGTACATGTGGGATCTAAACATAGAAACAATTTAGAATGAACCACTAGAAGATTAATGCCATATTATGGTCCATCATATTACAGTGGTGAATGGAGAAGGCTAGCAAAATATAAGCCTAGCATGTCAACATATGGTCTAAATTTGAATATGTATACACATCGTCTCCAATTGGAAAGTGGCAAAGAAATGAATAGAGGTCATCTTATGTATATAGATGGACGTGCATACACACAAAAATATTGTAGGATTTATAAATAGTAGTAAAGGAAGGGACCCTACTAAAGACCAAATTGTCAATTTGTTGAGGTTATAAATGATAAAGATGGAGATGTGGAAAGAGAGGTTGATAGATTGATAATGGTTGAGGCTATTATGGACCTTACCATTAGGGATGAGTTATTGATTGATTACCCCTTCTTAAAACACACTCTTGCACGAAAGAAAAGGGAAGAACAAGGTCTCCCTAAGGATGTTCTTAAGGGCAGAAAACCAAAGAATAATAAATGAGTGTGGACTGATGTTTTATAAACTATGTTGTCAAAATTGTGTTTTATTTAAATTATTGTATAAAAAAGGTAGTCTATAAAATAATGTTCCATTATTCAATTGATGTATATATGTTCATACAATTTATATTTATATTTTTTAAGCCATATTTGATTATATTTCTTTGAAATTAATACGTTTATGATTTATCCAATTATTGGCAAACATTAAATAATGCTCACGTTTGTTGATAAGTAGAAGATGTTGATGAAACACATACTAATACCCATGATCCAACTGGGTTATTAAGATTTGGACAAGATGATCCAAACCATCCTTTAAACAATACTAGGGTGAAAAGAGCAAGATTGAAGAGAATACTACCAGCTGAGAAATTTGAAGAGTTGATGAGATCCGCATGCATTAATGACATGTCACCTAGCCTTAATGATGATGATCATGATAGTGACAATGCAGTGCATGAAGAAGGATTGAATGAAATGCTTACAGGTTTCTTTGGGGATGGAAACATTGATGACAATAATGATCATATGGTTGACAGTAACAATGATAGCAGGGGTAATTACCACCAACGTAATGTTGATGATAACAACTTGAAAGGCTCCATCAAGCAAGCAGCGAAGACACCCGTGTTCAAATCGGGTGCAAGTAGAACCTCAAAATTGGCATGCACATTTTTATTATTAGAAATCAAGTCACTATTTGGTTGTTCAAAGAAAAGATTCACTACCCTACTAAAGTGAGTTGAAATCTACTTCTTACTTTGCATTGTCAATTGGTGTAGATAATTCGTAAACATTCATCAACTTCGTTTATATTTCTTTAAGGGTATTTTAAAACCATATATTGTATATAAACAGTCCTAGTATAGATTGACATATCAAACATGTTCATCATAAGTCAAACATTCAACTAATTAAATCTTTGGCAATCTTACAGGGCACTAAAAACTAAGATATTCCCTAAAGAGAATGTGTTGCCATCAACTTGTAGAGAGGCACGTTTGTTGTTGGTTGAGTTGGGGATTGAATATTAGCAAATTCATTCATGTAAAAATGATTGCATTTTATATAGAGATGAATATCAAAAAAAGGTAGAATGCCTTGTATGCAAAGATAAGAGATATTGTATAGATGTAGAAGGTCCTACAATTCCAAAGAAGGTTTTATGTCACATGCCAATTATACCTAGACTTCAACGAATGTTTCATTGCAAGTCACTTGCACAATTGATGGACTGGCATGCAAAGAACAGGAGTAAAGATGGATTCATGTGAATTTCGACCGACTCCAAAGCAATGAAACACAGAGGAAAAATGGCCAAGAAAATTCAAAGACGAACCCTATAGTATCAAGTTTGGTCTTGCAATTGATGGAGTGTTCCCATTCTTTTTCCTAAGCTAAAATTAGAGTGTTTGGCCAGTCGGATTGATAGTATACAATATTCCCCAATGGATGAGTGTTAGAAAGGAGCACCTTATGTTGACTCTTATTGTTCTAGGAAAACATCAAGTTAAAAACATGGAAGTTTATTTTACACCTTTTATTGATGAGATACAACTGCTATGGAAAGGCATAAGAATGTATGACATATCACGTCCTCCATCAAATAGGTCCTTCATGTTGTATGGTGTGCTATATTGGACTATTCATGATTTCCCAGGACTTGGTGTTTGTTCTGGTAATATAAAATATTTACGTATTTACACTCATAATTTATTTTCATCCCAACTTTCATACTTAGTTTTATACTATTTTTTTATGTTATTAACATTACTTATTGAATTGCAAGGCTTCAAACAAAGGGGATATTTGCATGTCCAAGATGTGCAGAACAATTGCAAGGGCGGTATTCTAAATATCTACATAAATTTATTTACACAAACAACAAGGTTTTTCTACCACTAGATCATAAGTTAAGAAATCGCCCGAAGAATCAATTTGATGGAAATTTTAAAAATAGAGGCCCTCCCATGATTATGGGTCCAGGTGATTGGATTAAGAAGTATGAAGATGCTGAATTGAAAGCTTGGGAGGATTTTTTTGATTAGGGTGATTCAATTGAAGAACCAAAACAAGTTGTAGTTAATATGCCAGAAGGAATGAAAAGGAAATCCATATTTTATGAGCTCCCTTACTGGAAGGATCTATTAATATATCACCTATTAGATCCTATGCACATCTTCAAAAATGTCCCAGATTCTATATTTTGACATATATCAGGAAAATAGAAGGACACCTTGTCTTCGAGGAGAGATATTTCTCTTTCGCATACCAAATTTGATAGAAAACATTTGTGGCCAAACAGGGAAAATGAAACATATGCAGAAGCTCCATGGATTTTGAAAAAAAAAGAGCTAGACCAACTAAAAAATTTCATTCATTCAATAAGGACACCTACTGGCTATGGTTCATCTTTGGCTAAAGCTTTTACAGTTGATGGACATATCACAAGATTTAAAACACATGATTTTCATAATTTTATGAAGGTATTATATATCAACATTTAACATTTACTGGTAACATTGATTAAGTACTAAATATATTTTGATATTTTGTTGTGTGAGAAAAAATTACTAATGACCTTTTCATAAATGTGTTTGATAGCATATCATGCCATTAGCAATTAGGGGGGATTCCTGTCTTACAGTTGACTTAAGGAATGCCATAAGTCGATTGTCAGCATTTACAAGGTATGTAGTTATATAAAATATTCATGTGTGAGAGACATAGAGATATTATATTGCATTTTAATTTTTGACTAAAGGTTCATACTAATTTACTATTCTTATATTAGGTGGGTGACCTCCAAGGAGATCCACGAATGTGAAGTGCCAAAATGGAAGAAGGAAATTGTAGAAATTGTATGTGTATTTGAGAAGGAACTCCCTACAAGTTTCATGGACCTACAAGTCCATTTACTTATACACCTAGTCGATGACATTGAATTGGCAGGTGTCATATCAACGAGGTGGATGTTTTTCTTTGAGAGGTATATGAAAATTCTAAAAAGATATGTCCAACAAAAGGCACATCCAGAGGGTTGCATGGCTGAAGGGTATGTATTGAATGAAGCATTTTTCTTCCTATGTGAATTCCTTGGTAAGGATTTTGAAGATGGGCCACGCTTCTAGGACGAAGAACGAGCATCAAATATTATTGATGGAGAAAAACCACAATCTAATGGTGTTCAAGTAGAAATTAGTAAGTAAATTCATGATCAGTGTGGTTGTTTTTCTTGCAATCATTAATTTACTCTGTAATTTATTTGTCAAATTAACAGCATGACATTTGGAGTTTGAAATAAACATGTTGACAAGTAATAGGTGTAGATGAAAGTTCTATACTCGACAAGTTCATTTTGTACCACATGGACTTTATGAACAAATGGATTGATTTGTATGATAAAAAGAGAGAAGTGTTAGAAGCAAGGAGACAGTTTAAGAGATTGAACCCAATGAATACTCCACTTCCCACTGATCTACTTGGGGAATGGGGCAAAGATTGCACACTAGAATGGGTTACTGAACAAATTAAAAATCAAATAGAAGATGTAGGTATAGATTCAAACATAACAGAAGATGAAATCAACATGTCTAGAGGATGTGAAAGAAAGGTACAGTTGAAATTTTACAAAATGTTGTTTCCTTACAGTTTTGACATTATTAATTATTTTAATATTTGTCATTATATTTGTTTCACTGAAATAAATGGTCTTTCATAGGTGAGGAAATATCCAACAATGTGGTCATATGGTCGCCATTATTGTGTAGAAAGTGTAGATGTAAAGAGACGATCCTTCGATTGTGGCATCATGGTTGAATTCAAGCAATCCAATCGATCAAGCTCAAAAGATAAGAATATAATTGAAGGGAATCTACAATATGTTGGGAAAATACAAGAAATTATTGAGTTGGATTACCACTCTTTTAAATGTTGTATTTTTAAGTGTAGATGGTATGAAGCATTTGAGAGGACACAAAGACATGATACCCATAGTGGATTGTTTTCTATAGATTCCTCATGTTTCCAACCGGAGGATAAGGAGCCTTATGTTCTACCAATTCATTGTAAGCAGGTATTTCTTTAACTCAAACAAGAAGCGGTAGTAATCATTAATCTATCAATTCATAGTTTATTATGAATATATACATGTGTTTATTAATCAATAATTTTTTTATAACATACGTCTAATATATGTATGTCATTCATGTGTAGGTATTTTTCTATGAAGATATTTTGGACCCGAAATGGCTATTTGTCATACATTATGATCCAAGATTAAGGCATGTATTTGATGATGCATTAGTGGATATTGAGCAAAACAATGATGGCCAACAAAATGAGAGAGAGGGATTAGAGAACATCAAAGAAATTGGCATCCATGATGATGTTGAAGATGGTTATGTTCAAGCACAAGAAGACAACAATCTAGAGTTAGATGATGTTATGGAAGACAACAATATGGATGGTATAGAAAATGATGATCCAAATACATCTAGTAACAATATAGATGTTCTACAGTAAAATTTCAATGATGATGAAGATGATGGAGGTCAAGATGAGGATGACGATTATATTAAATACTTGAAAGAACATATGAACATTGACAATGATACACCAGATGACATTGTAGTAGACAATAATGTTAATGACCAAGATTACTAAATTTTTAGAATTATTTGCAATTCATGTTTAAAAAAGGATGATTCTTATGGCCTAAACTGTGAAATGCTTCAGTAATATTATTTATGTCAATACAAATTACCTATTGTAATATCCTTAAATTGTTCAATCTTTGGTATCAATTGTTGGCAGAAAAAAATAGGATTACTTGGATGCTTCTTCCATTCATTTTGTATCAACATATGTTCATGAAGACACAAAATTTAATAAAATATTAATGCACATAGCTCACAATTATTTAAATAAGCAACTTTGTTAACTTTATTATTTTTAAATGGTTTCCATTTTTATGTTGAACATAATTTTGAAAATGTAACTAAAAACATCCACAGTAAATGCTTTACTGTATTAGCATATTCATTCACATAAGCATGGTATTGAGGCTCAATAACTAATATTCATTCAAATATATAAATACTTGAAAGAACATATGAACATTGATAATGATACACTGCATGACATTGTAGCAGACAATAATGTTAATGACCAAGACTTCTAAATTTTCATAATGTTAATGACCAAGCCATTCATCATAGCTGAGCTACTTCTTTACCATGTACACTATATATTCACATCATATGAAGATTGGGTTTATACATGTTTAAGCAAATAATAAAAAATGTCTTGTCTAAAAAGATGGTATAACTTTATGTTTTCACTTATATAAATCAAGAAAACATAATGAAACACAACATAACAAATAAACTAATCTATCTATTGAAAACAACTATATTTGATAAAATTAAACTTAAAATTACCAAATAAAAACAAACCATGCATTTCATTTTTATATTTGCTCCACATTAAAAAAAAAATTATTTAGATTAACAGCCTAAATTAAAATCGAATTATTATCCTCACAAATTTTTTAATCAACATTTTAAATAACATTTTCTTTGTTACGTAACCAACAAATAATTCTATTAAATATCCATTGATTATTTCATATTTCCACCAAAACTAATTGTACCTCAATGTTAAAGCTTAAAGCTTTGAAATCACACATTAAAATTTTTAAACAACTTAACACAACAAACATTTTGACTAGGTATTTATGTTAATGTTAAAACTAGGCCTTGATTTCCTATTTATATAGGAAGCAACAAGCTACAGGCATTTTATAAAAATAGATGACCTTTCATAACTACTTTTACTAGCTATTTAATTAGCATAATTAAGAAAATAACAAGACTTAAGACATTTTGACATATGGTTCCATTATTCAACGTAGAAGACCCATGATCATTGATCTGGAAAAGTCTTCCTCTCCATGATGAATGTCCAAACGCTCTCACCTCAGTGTCTTATTCTTCTAAAACCAGATACATTTCCTCCCACTGATACACCGTAAAATCTGATGGCCACTTATATTCCTGGATCTTTGGCATGTTTTCAAGATGAGTTTTCCATGGACTATCTAGTAATGTCTTTGTATCATTGACAAACTTTAGGTATCCCACATCAAGAACAATCAACCCATCCATGATCTGATTTAGCCTGTGAAGACTGGTATCATCATCCTCCTCTATATGAGTTATGCACTTATGAATAACTTGACTAAATTCTTTCTTCCACTTATCCAAGTCCTTCAACCGATTACCATCTCTCACGATTTCAGGTATATACCATTGTTTCAAGGTATGGAATAAATCCATTCATGTTACAATATTTTTATCTTCCCCTTGTATATAATGAAATTCATCAATAATCATCTTCATAGTTTGTTCAATTGGATTTAATGTTGTGGGAACATCAAGACTTCTTTGTAGAACTTTGCATAACTTAGCCAAAGTGTGGTGAATAGGCTACCACCTTTTGAACAAAGGATCTAATACAAGCATATGTGTCTTTATTTGATCCATTGCCTGTTCAAGTGTTTTACAACTGTCATGCACATTCTCCAATTTATCCATAATTGATTTTATCCTATGCTCAAGAATCTTTTCCATAACTTCACAAATTCACCTTTTCACTTCATCCTAGGTTTGATTGTTGGCCTTCTTTACACCATCCACTTCCTTCTCTAGAGTTTTTACCTGTTCTATAGAAATGTTATTCACAATATCCATTGGAGCAATAGGAGGCCTGCATAACACCATCTCCTTGCTTTGTGAGGGTCCTACTCCTCTTAATTGTTCTTTCAATTTGAGATTCTCCATGAATAGTTTATTAATTTCATCATTTAGGAACCTTTGTTCCTTTTCATACTCCTTCAATCTATCTTCTAATCCCTTAACAATTGCTCAAGTGAACATGGCCAAATGCATGGTCATTGTGGCTACCTCCAAAGGGGTGATATCTTGTATTGTCCTTACCATCACTGCCCCTTTCATCCCTTGAATTACATCCAATAATTTTGGCTTCTATATATTTTATGTTTGATCCATATGGCCAGGGTTTCAATCTTTGGGTTATATCCAGTTCCACTCACTCCTTGATTGGAGTCAAATTCTGCAACTAGCATTGGATCTTCCTGAGCCCGTACTTGATCAAGCAGAAACATTTTCTTTAATTCCAAGATAGGGAAAATGAGCATATTGCTCTTCAAGACCATTTCTCTAGCCTTCTCAGGGATAATGTCAATGTTGTCAACTCATAATTCCTGGAAATTTTGTGCTACCATTTGTTTTTTCTCTGATTCTTCAATTCCTGCTTTAGCTGATTCCATCCTCTCTTCAAAATATTTTATCTTCATCTTCATCCAAAAATCCCTAAACTTAGGAGTCTTAATGAATGCATCATCTTCTATGAATCTCTTGGCTGCAATTTCCCTTTCATCTTCACGTACCTCTATACTTTTTTTTCTTCATCACCCATCCTTTCCTCATGTTTATGGGCACTGGTCTCATGGATGGATTGATCAACCTCAATATCACCTTTCAATGACTGTAGTACTATAGCCACTTCCTTAGTATCACCCACCTCTTCACTCTCCTCATAAGGTACTAATTGTTCAATGCTTTATGTCTTCTATCTTTTGGGAGGTAACTGCTCCATGGGAGGTTTAGAGGTTTCACCTGAGGTATGATCTACAGTTGCACCACTATCATGTTATTGGAGATATGCTTCCTTCTTACTATACAACTGTTCAAATTTACCCATTATCAACTCTATCCTCTTGATGGGGTCCTTTTCCTCAACAAAGTATCCTAGAAAATCCTTGGACCTCTGCTTCTTCCTTTCTTTAAGCTTCTTCATATATTCCCATTTTTTCCATCTACTAAATACATCATTATAAGTAATGTAGTTTCTTATGACATCTTCATAATCCACTAGGTGTTTCATTGTCATTTTGGTAAGAAGGTTGTGTCTTATGTTGTTCATATTATTTTTAGGGTCCAAGGCTCTTTTTTTTCCAAAATTCAATGCATATCTTGTCTTCAAATAATACTGTTACTCCTCTAGTGTGTTTGAGCCTATAGTCCAATCTTCACACTTGGTTTGGTTTGGCAGGAAAGTGCCTTTCTTCTGCTTGTGCATTACATCTATCTCCATCCACATCATTTGCCACATAAATTCAAGAAATGCTAATATGAGGGGCACAAATTTTGGCAGTATGTGTGGAGCAACAAGGCATCCATAAACTCTTATTATTG
Organism: Sequoia sempervirens; assembly: GCA_007258455.2. Classification (NCBI taxonomy): domain Eukaryota; kingdom Viridiplantae; phylum Streptophyta; class Pinopsida; order Cupressales; family Cupressaceae; genus Sequoia; species Sequoia sempervirens. The sequence goes on along the minus strand of VDFB02273287.1, from coordinate 289,855 downwards.
TAACTATCGGGAGGAAGAACCAATCTCCAAAATTATGTGTATGACCCTACTCTAGTCTTAAATCCAAAGGTCTCAATAGTTGCAACATTTTACTTGACAATATTGGTATTGTATACCTAAGAACTCCAATTATTTTGTGTACAAAGTCTTCGTAGAATACAACAAAGCTTGAATTCTTGCACCGACTGTCCCAAATATAGCACCATTTCTGGATAGGTGTGGGATTCTCTTGCTCATCTACTCTATCCAAGTCCATTCTTTTAGTCCAATTGTCCCTATTTTGGTACAATATCATATGACGCAGTAGGGAATAGTGTCTGAATGCAATCGGTGCTCTATCCTCTATAACTTGGGAGAATTCATCATCTAATGCCTTCTCAAGGTATGAAGCAAATTCATATTCAAGATTAGTTTCAGGGTTTTGAATTCTCATGGCCATCATCATTAGGCCTATTGGAATTTTATCTTGAGCATCCATCCCCAACACTTGGCAAAGAGGAAAATATGTATTCATAGTGTAATACTAAAAATCTATCACAATAAATGGTTCAGTAGTGCTAGTGGAGATGGGGATTATTCTGTTACTAATGCCTCTTTGCATATATAGGGGTAGCTCATCATTTTTATGAGTCTTTCTTAACCTAGCATAATCCTCCTCACTTTTCTACAGGTTTATCTTGGTCAGAGCCTATATGTTTAAGTCAAAACACTCAATGATGGCTTTTTTGGTTACTTCTACCAATATTGTGCCATTTGGAAACCTTACTATTTTGGTAGCTGAGTGATAGTGTTTAGCTAGCAGTCTAATAAATTCTACATCAACAAACACATTTGGGACAGTCAACCTTGCTAAACCCAACATCCAAGGGTTTTTCACTAGAATCTTCTCATTTCTCTTACTGTAAAAATACCAAAATAGGTCCCATACAGTTTTGGAAAGAGGGCATCCCTACAACTTTGTGTGGTGTCCATGAGAAACTTCTTATTACCCTCTTTAGTAGACCCTGGGAGTATATCTAATATGGACTAACAGAGTGGTCTCTTCTTTACTTCATCTTTAATTTTAGGCTAACTTTCTTTTACTCCTGATTGTTTTCTTTTAGGAGGCATGTTTTAATTTTCTCTACTATGGCTTTAGATGACAAAACCTTGAAAGATTTTTTTATTAACAGAGCTCTTTCAGAGAGTTTTTGTGCACTTACCCAAGTATTTGATGCTTGTAGGACTTCTTCTCATATCCTTAGCTCCTTCCACGCTAGTGCACTGCAATTGAGTGTGATATTGGGAAAATTCACTTGTCTTTGGATGGCACGGTATTCATTCATATCAATTTTAATGCCAACTCTTCATAAAATAATTTCAAAGCAAGCTCAAATCCTTGCACTTAACTTTTACACTATGCGTCGAGGTGGTTGAGGTGATTTTTTGCATTTATTACCACAATTTGTAATGATTACCATACTATCGTTGTCTCTTATTATACATGTTGCAGTATGGCGGTGTTTTTCCCTTTCCTTCTGCTATTTACCGCACTACCACCTTGCTTAAGACATCTTATTGTAGGGTTGCGGTGTATACCGCTCTACCACAACCATATTATCCACCTCACGCGGTATTGTAGTGTACAGTCTTCTTCCAATGCTTACCACTCTACTACCTTGCTCAAGACTTCTTGTTGTAGGGTTGTAGTGTATGTCGCTCTACCGCATATGTTTCTTACCCTCCCGACGGTATAGTGGTGTATGCTTTATCTTCTTGTTGTTTACCGCCTTACTGCACTCCTTTGAATCGCCTTATGCGGGATGGCGATAGGTACCACATTATCGCATTGCCTTATAATTCTCCCCGAGAGGTGGTGGTGAGTACCGCTTTACCACGTAAGCTATATAATCTCTTGTCGGTATGGCAGTAAAGGCTTATTTCTTAACTTAGAAGTCACCATCCCGCACTGCCTTTATTTTGATGTTGCGGTACTGTAGTAAAGGAAAAATTTGCTTTGCTTATGATTATCTAGAGGAATAAATGGGTATATACAAAGGAAATGTTGGTGACAGTATGGATCTTGTCACACAAATTGTTACAGTTCATGTTAAATACAATGAAAAGATTAGGTTGAAGGATTAGGGTATAGATTTGAGGGTATATGGTTGAAGGATTAGGTTTAGCTTCCAATGTATAGGGTAGAGGGTATACGGGTTGAGGGTTTAGGGTTTAAGTGTTGAGGGTTGAGGGATTAAAGGTTGAGGGTTGAGCATTGAGGATTGGGGGTTTAATGTATAGGGTAGACTAGGGTAGAGGATTGAGGGTATATATAGGGTTGAGGGTCCAATGTATAGGGTAGAGGGTATAGGGGTTGAGGGATTAGGGTTTAAGGGTTGAGGGTAGAGGGTTGAGGGTTTAACTAGGGTGTTGAGGGATTAAGGGTTAAGGGTTGAGGGATTAGGGTAGAGAGTTTACTTGGGTTTAAGGGTTTAACTAGGGTTGAGGGTTGAGGGTGTTAGGTTGAGGGTAGACTAGGGTAGATTCCAGTTTAAGGGTTTAGGGTTTAAGGGTTGAGGGTTGAGGGTTTAGGGTTTATAGGGTTGAGTGTTTAATGGTTTAAGGGTTGATGGTTTAGGGTTTAAGGGCTAAGGGTTGATGGTTTAGGGTTTAGGTCGGTTGAGTGTTTGAGGGTTTAAGGGTTGATGGATTAGGGTAGAGAGGGAGGGATGGATGGAGCAAGAGATATAGAGGGAGAAGTGAGATAGAGAGGAGAGAAGAGGAGGGAGGGACAAATATATATGAGGGTTGAGGATCTAATGTATAGGCATAGATGGTTGAGAATTGAGGGTATGCAGTTGAGGATCTATAGGGTTGATGGTTTAGGGTATTGGGTTGAGGGTATAGGGTTGAGGGATTAGGGTTGAGGGTACATGGTAAAAGGTTTAAATAGGGTTTAGGGTTTAGGGTTTAAGGGTTTAGGGTTGATGGTTAAGGCCTCAACCCAATACCCTAAACCCTAATCTGTACTTAAACCCTCTACCCTCAACCCAATACCCTCTACCCTCAACCCTAATCCCTCAACCCTTAAACCCTTAAACCCAAGTAAACTCTCTACCCTAATCCCTCAACCCTTAATCCCTCAACCCTTAAACCCTCAACCTTCTACCCTCAAACCTCAACCCTCAAGTACCCTTAAACCCTAATCCCTCAACCCCTATACCCTCTACCCTATATACATTGGACCCTCAACCCTAATCCTTGAGCCATATACCCTCAAGCCTATACCCTCAACCCTTAAACCCTATAAACCCTTACACCCTCAACCCTCTACCCTTTACCCTCTACCCTATACATTAAACCGCCCTCAACCCTCAACCCTTAATCCATCCCTCCCTCTCTACTCTAATCCCTCAAGTACCCTATACCCTCAACCCTTAATAAACCCTTAAAATACACTCAACCCTAAACTCTCAATCCCTAATCCCTCAAGTACCCTATACCCTCAACCCTTAAACCCTTAAAGTACACTCAACCCTCAACCCTTAACCCTTAATCCCTCTACCCTCTACCCTCAACCCTAGTTAAACCCTAATCCGTCAACCCCTATACCCTCTACCATATACATTAGACCTTCAACCCTAATCCCTCAATCATATACCCTCAACCCCTATACCCTCTACCCTATACATTGGACCCTCGACCCTAATCCCTCAACCATATACCCTCAACCCTCTACCGGCCTCAACCTTAAACCCTCAAGCCTCAACCCTTAAAACCTCTACCCTCTACCCTCTACCCTCTACCCTCTACCCTCTACCCTATACGTTAAACCCTCAACCCTCAATTCTCAACCCTCAACCCTTACCTCAACCCTCAACCTTTAAACCATAAACCCCTATACCCTCTACCATTGGAACCTCAACCTAATCCTTCAACCATATACCCTCAAACCTAGCTATAGTACCCTAAACCCTCACCCTTAACCCTACTTAAACCCTAAACCGGCCTTAAACCTTCTACCCTCTACCCTCAACCCTATACCCTCAACCCAATACCCTAAACCCTAAATTGTTAAAACCTCTACATCCCTCTAGTACCCTCGGCCCTCAACCCAATACCCTCTACCCTCGACCCTAATCCCTCAATCCTTAAACCCTTAAACCCGTTAGTAAACTCTCTACCTAATCTCTCAACCCTCAACTCTTAATACCTCAACCCTTAATTAACTCTCAACCCTCTACCCTCAACCCTTTACCCTAGTTAAACCCTAATCCCTCAGCCCTATACCCTCTACCCTATACATTGGACCCTCAACCTTAATCCATCAACCATATGCCCTCAGGCCCTCTACCCTCAGCCTTAAACCCTCAAACCTCAACCTTTAAACCCTCTGCCCTCTACCCTCTACCCTATACCCTACCCCAACCCTCAATTCTCAACCCTTAACCCTTAATCCCTCAACCCTCAAACCTTAAACCATAAACCCTCAACCTCTATACCCTCTACCCTCTACATTGGACACCAATCCTAATCCTTCAACCATATACCCTCAAACCTAGCTATACCCTAAACCCTCAACCCTAAGCCCTTAAACCCTAAAGCTGGCCTTAAACCTTCTACCCTCTACCCTCAACCCTAATCCCTTAACCTATACCCTATACCTAAACCATTAAACCCTCTACTACCCTCAACCCAATACCCTCTACCCTCAATTCTATCCTCAACCCTTAAACCCTTAAGCCCAGTAAACCTCAACCCTTAATCCTCAAACCTCAACCCTTAATCCCTCACCTCAACCTCTGCCCCTCTACCTCAGCCCCTCAAATACCCTTAAACCCTAATCCCTCAACCCCTATACCCTCTACCCTATACATTGGACCCTCAACCCTAATCCTTGAACCATATACCCTCAACCCTCAACCCTCAACCTTAAAACCTTAAACCCTAAACCCTTACACCCTCTACCCTATACATTAAACCTCCCTCAACCCTCAACCCTTAATCTACACAAAGTATTGTGGTAAAGGTGAAAATTGCTTTGTTTATGATTATCTGGAGGAATAAATGGGTATATATAACAAAGGAAATGTTGGTGACAGTATGGACCTTGTCACACAAATTGTTTCATTTCATGTTAAATACAATGACAAATCAAAGGCAGTAGATATTTTGATGCAAGTGAAATGTAGGCAAGCAACTGAAGGCCAGTGAATATTGGGGAAGGATTTTTTGTTCTAACACCCTTAATCCCTGCTAGATCAGAATAATTAGGCACTAAATTAGGTGATAGAACATGCTCTAAAGTGGGTGCTAAATTAGGTGTTACATCATGCACTAATATGGGCGCTAATGTAGGCGCTAACCTGGGCACTAATTTAGGTGTTAATCTGGGCGCTACTCCAAGCATTAATTTCAACGCTAATCTTGGAGCTAAATTCGCTAATGTAGGTGCTAATTTGCACCTAATTTAGTGCCTGCTTGTCCTGATTGGTGCAAAAAATTCCAAAAATAGCGCCATCTCGATAAATAGCATTGAATTTTTCAAAAAATTGGAGAAAAATACAATAAAATAGTGGGTGGAAGCAAAAAAGGGAGCTAATCACAGGAATATTTTGTAGTGAACTGAATTTTGATGGTGCGGCCAAGGGGAACCTTGGTTTAGCCAGTATTGGTGGGATTATAAGAGACTCCAAGGGCAACTTGGTTGTTGGGTTCATTAGAGGAATATGACGGCTGAGTCACGGGTGCTGCTCAAGGGCGTCGAGATTGTTGTCACTTTGGGCATAAAAAAATTGCACATTGAAGGGGAATCTAAGACTTTGATTTACTCGGTTAATCATGGTTGGCTTCATGGTTGGAACATTAGGGATATCTTTTTGGACATAAATCAATTGATTTCAAAATTGAAAGGAAAGTGCTTGACCCACACCTATCGAGAGGGTAATCAGGTGGTTGATGGTCTAGCCAACTTGGGCTCCATTTGGAGTCTATGCAAGTGTTGGAAAATGCTTGAGATGCTGCCAACAAACATACAAGGATTAATCCTTGCGGAACAAAGAAATATAAATTTTTAATGATGACAAACAATTCTAACTCTAGAGGGCTACAAGTGGCACTACATGTCAGGACCTTGGGTGACGAGGACTAGGCTGGGTGAGGTGGCGATTTTAAAGTGGGATGCCAAGTGGTTATTTTATTTCATAACTATGTATGGTGGGGTCTTTGGCCTTTATGGGATATCTTTTGAAATTTAGTACAAATCCCATCAAATCTCCGGTAAAGTATGTAAGGTGATGTTGATCGACAACTTACTTGATAATTCTATTTTTATCACCCTAATGATGAACATAAGATTTTATGCGGTGTACTTAAGAAATTCAAAATTTGGCCCCGCGGCTAAAAGGCCTGAGAAAATGTGTAATTTGTTTAGGACTTTTGGCATGATGGGTATTAATTATCCATTTTTTATCATGACTTACTACCTTACCTTTTGGTACTTAAGGGGTGATTATGGCCTCATGGTGTTGGCGTCATCGGGAATGACCACTAAAGTGTGTAAACGTCTAATTGCTTTAATTGCACCTTACTATCCTGGGTGGCTTGGTAATGATGTTTTAAGGGTAAATTCACCAACGACTAGTCCATTTTTTGGCTAACTTTGCTTCTTTGGGATAGTCTTTGTCTGTTATGGATCGTGATGGGTGGTGATAGGGTCAAGAACAACCCCAACAACTATGAAGAGTTTCGTAGGGACCCCATATCTTGGCATATCTATATGAAGGGAGGTTTGGCACTGCTTTTAGAGAGTCTGGTGGGCCATGATAAAAAAATGTCGGCTCAATTTGCTGGTTCGTGGAAGGATAGGCAGGTCACCATGGGAGGCATTTCATTTAAGGTGAATGAGGAAGTGATTGGCAAGGCAATGGGCCTCTCCTGTGATGACAAGAAATACAAAAATCACACCAAAATTTAAGACCTGGAGAGTCTCAATGCCTTCTTCAAAGACAACGAGAACCCGATTAAAAATCAACCGAGTTTCGACCGTGAGGCGTTGCCTAAGCCCAGGGACAAGGTGTGTCATGCTCTTATGAAATATGTTACTTTAGAAGGTAGATATAAGGTATTTTATTTTTACCATCTCCCATTGCTAAACCACCTACGACACAAAACGATCCTCAACTTTCCCTTCTTTCTGTTGACCTCCCTGGAAAATTCAATCAAAGAATCCCATGATGCTTTCACTCTCAATCTTGATCTTTTGCCTCCCCTACCATTGCACCAGGACCTAATCCTTAGGATCTATCACTTCCATTTGGCCTTGTGCCCTCCTAAACTTATCTTAGCTATGTGTGTGGAGGAATTGGAACCATCAGACCTTGCCTCTGATAAACCATCCCCTACTTCTTCGATGGGCCCTGAGAGGAAAACCCCCATGCTTGAAAATGAACCTTATGTCGAGCCTAAGTCTAAACCCCATCAAAAAAGAAGAAGGGGGAGGTTGGGTTGGCCTAGTCTAAAGCTGCGACTAGGTTATGCAAGCAAAAATCAAACCCATCGAGAAGGACAATAGACCCATTGTTAAGAAGAAGGGGAAAAAAGAAACTTCATGCCAGGTGGACATGCTGACCATTGACAACAAAGCAAAAAGTGTGGAGGAAAAAGACTCCAAGGGTGACACCATGGTGGCCGTGAGCATTGACATGGGGATGAAACAAACTAGTGTGAGGAGGTCCCATAGACTGGCGAAGAACAAAAAAGAGATTCCAATAGATGATATTTCTAGTGATTCAAAGAAGACTAGCAATAGAGCTGAAGGAAAGAAAGACACTGTTGAGGAGATGGAAGAAGATTTCATGGAGGGCCCTAGTCATTTCTTGGACGTGAACATAATGCTCAAGCAAGCCTCCACCCACTCTTCAAATCCTAGGGCTTGTGAGGAAGAGGTGACCTAGTGGAAGAACGATAAGGACGAGGACTTCGACATGATGCAGGAGTGGGTTGTTAAACTAGAATGAAAATTCAATAGCCTAGCATGTTTCACTATTAAAATGATACATAGGTTTGCCATCACACTTTCATATGTCATTAAGGAGGAAACAAACATGAATACTATGGGTGAAGGTTCCAACTAGATTGGGGACGATGTTTTAAACCTCCTCATCCAAAAATGGGAAAGTGTGGACAGTTAGTGGTTGGTTCTGTATTGTGTTGGGTTTCTATTGTTAGTGTGCAGTGTCAGTGTCCTTTTTTCGTTGTTTTTAGTTTTTTTTCTATGATGTTTTGATGAACTTGGTTCCTTTTTGACCCTGTGGACTCTTCGTGTAAAAAGTAAAACCCCTATAAATGTTGCTTAACTTATCAAAAACATAATATAAATTAAACATATATTATAATAAAAATATATTATATTTAAATTTATTTATTTAATACATAATAAAATAACTATAATTATTATATATTATTGTTATTTAATAATATATAATATACTTATATAATATAATTATTTATAATATATAAATAATATATATTAATAATAACTATAAATATATTTTTTGTATTAAGTATAGATAGATCATTACAAAATGCATCAGAGTATTTGCATCAGAATCATGCTTCTAGGAAGCCCTGCAAAAGCTAACACAACCTACTGCCCCAGATTACAAAATATACATATCCCACACTGCCCATGAAATAGCATAATATACAACATTAGAAAACAGTTTCAAGTACCACCCCAAAAGATTTACAAGTATACCTGTGTTCTGTAATTACATATATGCATATGTATATGAACCAACCCTGTTACCAGTGATAACCAAAAAACCAAAAAGAGACACCATGACAAGTTCCTAGAGGGTCTGAACTGAATTGTCAAAATCTCCAAGAGACACCAGAGTCTCTGCAGCAGCCATCTCCTCCATTGACAGACCAGGACCTTTGTTATTCTGCCCTTCCATTAGTACAGTTACCACCTCTTTGCTTTTTTTCTTGTCAGGATTGCTCTTTTTTTCTTCTTTAAGTTCCTCCCTAAAGGCCTGCAAAGCCCTTAGAAAAAACATCTGCCCCAGGGTGGCCTTCCTACCACATGTGCCCATATCTAGCTTCTAAGATATCGATAGTAATTTCTTTGTTTTCCAGGTATTTCTAGAACTTGTCCTTCGTGAGCTCTACTGTGATGAAAACCTGCATAGCAACATTGTAAAAAATGAGTCCCTTATAGGACTCAGTAAGCAATCTCTTCCTTCCTTGAAATTTGCCTTCATTTTGAGCTTTCCAAATTGCCCACAAAATTTCAATTGAAAGAATATGCCAGAATAAAGCACCAGTGTTGCTCATTTTGCAATTTTGAATGAAGAGGATATTCTCGGGGAGTGGATTCCCATTTTTCCCCCAGATATTATGTGAATTGCAGAACATATTCCATATTTCCTTAGCAAAAATGCAATTAAAAAAATGAGAGATTGATTCAGGCTTTCTACATGAACTGCAAATATCAATGTCATCCATTTTACTTTTAAAGGAGAGTTTCTATAGGATCAAGAGCCATCTGAAACAAGCCTTCTTAGCTTCCAACTCTTTTTGCTAGTTTCTCATAAAAAATTTCTACCATTGGTCTTTGTTCAAATTCATTTTCCAGGATTTATTCATGTGATCTATTAAGTCCACTTATTCAGTTAACACAGTATAAATTTCTTTAACCTTAGATTTCATTATTTTGTTACCATTTTTCCAAAGGAATTCTTTAAATTGAAGTGGATTGTTCTTAGTTTCAATTAGAAATTTTAGATGACTACAAGCCTCTCTTAGCATTGTATGAGTCCTCTAGTTACTTTGTGGAATATTATATTTTGAGCTTAGATCATTCCATTCTTTCAACTTCCCATCTTTTAGAATTTCACTAATGCATTGAATCCCTTTTTGAGTCTAGCTTTTAGCAGAACAACCTTGAATTAGAGCTAGAGGCCTTCCTTTGTGTTTCAAATTCCACCATATAGATCTGTTGGAAAAGATGACCCTAATATCACCCTTGGTGAAGTGGCAGTTGGAAATATATATTTTTATTATTTCCCAAGCCTTCCATATGGTTCTAAAGATATTGGATCTTGTAGGTGACATAGGCCATTCACTACTAAGGATATCATTGAAAGGGAGAAGCTTACAAGATTTAGCATGTTTAGACACAACATTGGAGATATTATGTATGATAAGCACTTTCCAAGGTTCCTCCCCTTCCAAGGCTCTAATCACCCATTTTGCTGCCAAATCTATGCCTTGAACCCGCAGGTCTTTCAAAACAAGACCACCTCTAAGTTTTGGTATGGTGCACCATTCCCATTTGACTGAGTGTCTTTTCTTTTTTCCTTTGCCATTAGACCTAAGAAACTCCCTGATTCTTTTCTGGATAGCATTGATTTGGTGGGAGCAAAAAAACCACACTGATGCAAAGTAAATGTTGTAAGAGGACAATATTTTTTGACATACCTAGAACCTTCCAACAAATGAAAGGTACTACTTGTTCCATTTTGTCAACTTCTTCTCAATCCCGTCTTTGATCCAACACCACATTTCTTTTAAATTAGGCTCAACACTAAACGAGATACCAAGGTATCTCACCAACTTTGGGGGACCCCCCATTGAATGCCATATCTAATGAACCAGTCTGGGGGCTTGTCCTTCCAACCCAAAAGGCAGGACTTTGTAGGGGCAACTTTTTCCCCAGAAGTAAGACAAAAATTCTCCAACTTCCCCATTAAAATGGCAAAGTTATCTTCATCTAGTTGTAAAAGGATGAAAGTATCATCAGCAAATTGAAGGTTGATGAGCTCATTATTGTCACGCAGCCTGATACCTCTTACCTTTGGGCCCAGTGAAGCATCCCATAAGACATAGTGGAGTGCATTAGAGGCAATTACAAATAGGGCTAGGGTGATCCCACAAAGCTGGTTTACAATTTCTGGGAGATTCTGATTTTTGCTGAAATCACATATTTTTAGAAAATATAATGATTTAAGCCTTAAAAAGTTCCATTTAAAGCATTCCAATTGAGGGTTTGATCAAACTATTTTAGATCAAACCCCTTGGATAGAACCTCGCTAGTTTTAAACCATACCTATAATGGAGTCTCCTTTACACCTATCAAAATGCTGATAAAAAACCACTTTTGATTTACCTTTTGGGGGATCAAATGAATTCATTTAAAATTTATTTTTTGTAAGTATGTAGTCATTATTATAAGCTTCCCAAAAAGTATAATTTTAAATAAATTTAATTTTATTATTATATTTATTTTTTATTTCTTGTGAATGTAGGTTTTCACCAAAAATCAAGATCTTTGTTCTGCGTGGAAAAATAGCAGATTATAAAAAAAAAAAAATGAAAATATGAGCACAAATATTGAAGTCCTTAATCCAACAAAAAATAAAATTGAATTTCGATACATACAAAAAGTTACGCGTTATCTGTTGCACTATGTCGAATTATAATTGGTTTGACTTCAAAACTTGATTAAAGAAAAATATTCAATAAAAACTATCTAACCAAGTGGAAGCACTAGATATCAGAGTTACAAAGCTAAATTCAAAAGAATTAGAATTTTATCCTTCATGGAAAAAAAGTTATGTGTTATACAGTGAGTCACTTTTTAAAAATGTTGTTTAAAAAAAATAGTTTTCGAGGGAGATGGAAAAAGAAGTACAATCTAATTCCAAAATTTTTGAAAAAAATATATTTAGAATCTACAAACAAAATTTCATGAAACTCTAGTTTGCATCATCTTCAAATTCCTCATGGTTTAGCCACTATAGGTGCCCGAATGTGAAGATTTAGTTAAAAAAAATTATTTCAGTGTCTTGATACCTCTTACCTTTGGGCCCAATGAAGCATCCCATAAGACATAGTGGAGTGCATTAGAGGAAATTACAAATAGGGCTAGTGTGAGAGGGAAACCCTGCCTTATTGATCTCCCAAGTAAGATATCTTGTGAAAGAACTCCATTGACCTCCACCTGTGCAGAAGCATCCTGGAAGAGAGTTTTAACCATAGAGCATAATGTCTTTGGGAATCCAAAATGCCTCCAGTAGAAGAAGCACAAAATCCCATTCAATCCTATCATAGGATTTTTCAAAATCCATTAACAACATTGTTGCATCTTGCCCTATGAGATTTGCCCAATTCATGGCCTCCCAACTTGTTATAAGGTTTTCCAAGATATATCTCCCCTTAATGAACCCAGTTTGAGTAGAATTGATGATACTGGGTAGGATGCTAGCCAACCTTTCAACAAGTACATTGGCCAGGATTTTATAAGAAACATTCAAGAGTGTAATGGGCCTCCAGTTCTTGACAAGGGTTTTTTCCCTTCTTTTGGGATCAACTTAATGATTCCTTTATTGATATTTTTGCTAAGGGTTCCTTTCTCAATGGCCTCCTTATAAACCTGATAGAGATCTTCACTTGCCCAGTCTATGAAGAATTTGTAAAATTATGTAGGGAGACCATCAGGTCCTGGAGACTTGTCATTTTTGAGGGAGAGAATGGCTCTCCTTATATCTTCTTTAGAGATCTCTCTATCTAGCTCTACAGCTGTCTCATCACTAATCCTTTTAGGCATGATCTTCTTAATATATTCCCTAGCATGAGAGCAAGGCTCATTACCCCCTTCTAAGGTGAAAAGATTCTGATAGAAGAGGAAAAACTACTCTCTTATCTCTTCTTGTTCTACTAGAATACTGCCATTTGCATTAATCTAGTCAATCTGTTCTCTGGCATGTTTTTCTTTTAGGTATATGAAGAAGAACTTTGTCCCCTTATCCCCATTCTCAAGCCAATTCATTTTGGCTCTAACTTTCATTCCTTGAATCTTATTGGTTTAGAGCCTCCTTAGCTTGTCTCTAGCCAAAGTAAGTTTTTCAATTAGGAGATTATCAGTAGGGTTATCTTGGACTTCTAATTCTGCTTGGTAGAGATTGTCCTGCAAGAGAGCCTCTTTCTTCCTTCTATCCTTGGCCTTCTTCCTCCTGATAGTCTGAAAGAGGATTTTCCATCCTTGAACATTTAAATCCCACTGTTCAATGGGGGATAAAGTTCTATGCAACCACTTATTGATTAACCTAAGAGAGGTTATGGCATTTGTGCAATCATCATCTTTGAGGAGGTTGGTGTTGAGATAAAACCCATTCTTAGAGCCAACACTTGTTGTTGAACCTTTCTTGAACATAAACTTGGCCCTTATAGGATGATGGTCTGAGGGAGAGTAGGGGGTGACCTCCACCTTGTAGCCATCTTTGATCAGGGAAACCGAGAAGAAGGCCCTATTGATATAAAATCTATCAGGCCTGCAGAGAACTATCCTCCCACCTCTTTGATAGTTACACCAAGTGTACCAAGTATCCTTGCAATCTTTCTTTTGTCCTTCAATGGGGTCTTCAATATTTAACTTGGATTTTAGCCTTAGAAAATAGAATCTCTCAGTCTCTTTCCAATCATGACCAACTCCTCCCCATTTGTCTTCCCTTTTTTCAATGAAATTAAAGTCTCCCCCTATAATCCAAGGAATGTCTTGCAGATTAAACATCCATTTCTAAAGAAGAACTCTATTTTTATAATCATTAGGTGCATAGACTGAACAAATTCCAAACCAATCATCTTTCCACTTCAACATTTCCCAAGCAACCCTATTACAAGGGGAAACTCCATAACTTACCACACACTAAGTCCATTTGTTGTCCATTAGAATTACAACCCCACCCTTACCTTTTTCATGATTAGTAGCAAACTGAGAATCATCTTTCCAGATTACCCTCGGGCTAGTTTCCAAGGCAAAGCCAATGGACTTGATTTCTTTCAAGAGGATAAAATCTTTCTCCTTTTGTGAAACAAGTCTCCTGACCATATGCTTCCTATCAGGGGTTTGAAGACCCCTTACATTCCAAGAAAGGCAGTTAATTTCCATTATTTTGTTCATTAGATGGGGGACCCCTATCACACCTAAAGTTATCAAAACATTTAGGTAGTCTATTTTCTGCCTCTATTCTTTTTGCAATGGGTGGAAGGATCACCCCACTAAGTTTCTTTCTTTTATCTTTCAACAGGTGATTATTGTCTCTCTCCTCTTGTTGCTTGGCACTTTCCATTCCTTTCTTTTTTTGTATCTCTTGGTTTTTTTAACTAGCACCTCCATAGGAAATCCTTCCCCATCAGTGGTTTCCCTAGTAGAAAATATCCCTAGGTCATCTGCAGAATCCATACCCGATTGGGAGGCAAACCCATCCGAACTAAGCACTCCACCAAGGGAGTTAGGTGTTAGCAGAGCATGCTTTGGAATCTAAATCTCATCCACCTTCTCATTCCCATTCACAAAGGAAATAGTATTGAAATCCATCTGTGGCCTGAAATATAGCTCAACTCCAACAAGCTGAGAAGTTTCCACTTTATTCAACTCCCTATCAAAATTCAAAGTCTCTAAACTCTCATTATCTTTAGAGGGCTAGTCTCCTTGCTTCTCGAAGATTAAGTCTCCTTCACTATGATGAGAGAAAACATGTATTTCCTCAATCCAACCTACATTATCCACTTCTCTAAAACATTTATCCTTGAAAGAATAGATCTCTTTTAAAATGTTATTATTATTTTCTTCAGGCTGTTTCAATTGTCTAAGTTTTTGTAATGCCAGTTGTTGTGCATTAAGTTTTCCAATGTTTGGAGGTTCTTTTAGATCATCATGTCAGGAAGGAGAATTACATTCCTTCCTATTGTTGGTATCCAGCCCCTCGGTGTAATTGCTTGCCAAGGATGTGTCCATTTCTTGTATTAGGGATGCCATGCTATCTTTAATCCAAGTGGTATCATTCCTATCTACTTTAGGATTATTGCCATCTTTAATCTATTTATCTTTCCCCAAGGCTAGGCTGCGTTCCTCAGTCTTCCTTGAATTATTTTCAGCCCTCCCAATCTCTGGTGGGGGCTACTTTTTAGAGTTGTTACCGCCATTGGCAGAGGATTTATTAGAGGACAATTTCTTCTAATGTGTCCCTCCCGATGACAGAGATAGTAGGCATTAAGCTCACCGAGGGTTTCCACTGCACAAGTTACAATTCTAGACTTAAGTTTAATTTCAAGAATCTGCAGGAGATCCATTCTAGGGGTTAAGGAAACCAAAACCCTTGCATCCAAATGTGGGAGAGGAGACTTAGTCTCTTCAATTCTCAAAACTTTTCCATATGGTTAGATCATCAATGGAACAAATTTCCATAACCATGGGGGAACATGTTTAATTACCAGCCAACGGGGGCTGGACAAAGCCAACACCTCCTCTTCCAAAGCCTCTGGGTGCCATGCCAGGGCTCGAAATGTAATTTTCCCGACGCTCCAAAATTGTTTGTTAATTATTTCTTGTTGAGATTTAGGGTTATTGAAAAAAATAACGAATAGGCCTTTTTGAACCATGCGACAATAATAAAAATGAAACCCTAGTTTTCGTTCCCAAACATTTTAAAACCATTCATCCATATACTTTCTAGTCGAGACCCTAATGGAATCCATGACCGCAAAAAAAATTGCAGACTTTGAGAGCTTTAAATCTTCCTCAGAAATTGCTTCATCTAATAATTCATTCAGAATCAACATAGATTTCAAGAGGGGAGCCGCACATTGCTTACCTTGTCCCTCTTCTCCATCCTCCACCAAAGAATCGACTAGTTTGGCCACAAAATTCGTGCCTTGGGGAAGCCAACCACATTCGCCTACAATAATATCCCGAAAAGATTTGGAAGAATGTGTAGATGCACTGCTGAAAGCTAGGATATTAAGGGAATTTTCTGGGGAATCCGTATCCCCCACCATCATTTCCACACACCAAAGTCACTTCACACAAGCCTAGATTCGACCAGGGTGGCCAACAGGAAGAGCCTGTCACACCCACAACACACCGGATCTTTATCAATAAATCTCCCCCATCCAGAGGAGTACTAACGTACACAGAGAAATAATGCTAGATCGTAGAGGAGGGCCAAGCCTCCTCCATGGGTGTTCAAGGACACCCACACACCAAGTTTTCACACGCGCGACCAAAAGTTGCAAAGCCTTATCGAAGCCAATCCTATTTCCATAGGATTAAAGTTGATCTCTACAAGTATTCAACTATAAATATTTTATTTAATAATATATAATATATAATAATAAATATAAAATATATATTAAATAAGTACATAACATAAATAGGGACCACATAAATACATATTAAATATATATCATAATAAAATATATTATAGGCATTTTATTTGGAAAACGACACCACCTTCCCCTTGCATTTTATTTGGAAAGCGACAAATGAAATGAAATGAAATATTTTAATGACGTCCACAAGGTCAAAGAAGCCTATGGGACCCAAGAACAACACAAGAACCTCCCACAGAAAAGCCTTAGACAGTTTTTAGACTTCGTTCGAGATCAACCCTTCTGCAGTGAATTTTGATGATGAAGTTTGCAATTTTGTCTAGCCTTGACTCTTCAAACAAGGTATTTAAATTATCAACTTGCACGGTATCCCCATAGCTGGCCCGAATGTCTTTGTATGTTGAGCATTCCATGATAAAGTGCCATTCTGTCTCCGCCATACCCTTGTTACATAATCGACATATTCTATTTTCCCACTCCTCTTTAGGAACCACCCACCTACCCGTTTCATGCCTAAGATGATGTGAACTAGTTCATAATTGAGCTATCAAAATTTTGCTTTCCATTTGATATTCGCTCCTATATAGGACTTTTCTTCATGGTCCCTTGTGGGATTGAATTCTTTGATATAATAATCTTTTTTACGCCCTATTTTTTTTGTCCATATAACATATTTAAATTTTTCTCACATATTTTTTTATTTCTCCATTTGTGTTTGGACACTCATGCATCACAACATCCCGCTTTTTCATCCATTTGATATTAAGTTTCATCCATGTGTTCTTTCTTCTAGTTAGCTCTCCCTTCACAATTAGCTTAGGCCATAGATGATTCTCCATATTCTTGACCTTCTTTAGGTAGCTTAATAATCGGGTCATTGCCGAGGCCTCCAAGGGAAAAGTATCAGACTCAGCCAATAAAATTTCATAAGGCACTACAATCTTAAGCTTGAGGCTGCATATAATTAGATGTTTTTGTATTCTTTTCACTTGTCTCCATTTATGATCTGACATGTTGCTGCCCTAAATTTCACACCCATAGAGAATTACCAGAGTGACAAGTAGACCAAAAAGCGTTCTTTTAGTTTTCCAATCCCATAATTCCGCATTTCTACATCTATTTTGAAAAGAGTAGAGCGCTTTCTAGCCTCCCTGAATTCTTTTTGCTCTACATGTTTCCCAGATGAGTTTGTTGTGAAAATCAAGCCCAAGATACTTGTACTCATCCACTATTTCCAATGGCCTTCCTTCAAAGAGAAATTCAATCTACTATTTTTTTCTTTGCAGCGAGAAGATCATTATTTTGGTTTTGCTAGTGTTCACTTGCATCCCGACCTCTTGACAAAACATTTCAAAGGCCTTCAAATTTTTTCTCAAATCAAGCGCAATTTTAGCAAGTAATATGAGATCATCAACATATAAGAGTAATTTTATTACAAAGTTGGCCAAATGAATGCTTTTCCCACCAACCTTGTCTATCCATTCTTCCAGCTTATCAATGTAAAGCCCAAATAGCATTGGGGAGAGCGGGCAACCTTGCTTGAAACCAATGTCACTGCCAAAGCATTCTGACATACCATCATTGGTTCTGATTTTAGCTCTGACCTGCTCGTAGAGCCTATGAACAACCACCCTAAGCTCATGCAAAACTCCCAAATCCTCCATTCTCTTCCATAACTTACCCCGAGGAACCGTGACAAAGACTTTTTTAAAATCAACAAAGCAACAATAGGCTTCATCGCCTTGAATGTTCCAAAAAATTTAATCAAGAATTTAAGGGTAACTTTATGATCAATAGTGGAGTGTTTGGGCCTAAAACCAACTTGTCCTTCTGCTCTTTTCCCCTCTTTTTCAGCCCAACTGCTAATCGTGTGCTCAATCATGCTTCCAAAAAGTTTCCCCAGAAGAGGATTAATCATAATAGTTCGGTAGTTTGATGGGTTATTTATGTCACCACTTTTGTGCAAGGGGATAACAACGCTAGTGGTCCATCCTTCCGGGAAGCCTTCTTGAATAACCCTATTGAAAATGCCCCTAATACAAGGTGCACGGACCTCAATACCTCACTTTAAATGCTCTACTTGCAGCCCATCAATATCCTGCGCTTTCCCTCCTGCCAACCTTCTTATGCCTTGACTGATATCTTCTACGGTGAAAAGTTCAGTGGCTGGCTTGATTATTGGGGGTCTATGTCTATCTTGCTCACGCTCATAAAGAAGTTTTGCATAGTCTAGCCATTGTGAGCTTGTAATATTATTTTCCATTTGTTTTCTTTTCTGTTGTAGCTCCTTCTAGAATTTATTGGGGTTGTTCTTTCCAAGGGTAATCAACTCCATTCTTCTAGCACTTACATACTTTTCTTTTTTACTTTGTGTTGTACCCCAAAATTAAAATTTTTGTTACACTTAGACATTTTGAAGAAATGAGTAAAAGTCTTGTTAAATCAGTCAAAAGGTCAAAATTTGGGTGTGCAAGTCTTGCATGAGGGGTTAAAGCGCAAAATTTTTAAAATATGACAATCTGGGTCTGCTCATAGCAGCTTAATCTACAAAACCCAGATCTCGGTTTTTCATCCCTACTTTTTAGCAAAATTGCTATTTAACTTTTTCTAAGTTTTTTTGGGTTTCTTTGGAAACGGATATTGGAAAAACTTTTTTCTGGGTTTCTTTGGAAACGGATACTGGAAAAACTTTCTAAAAATAGAAAGTTGGTCCGTCAGGGTCCAAACTGATTTTGATTAGCTCAAAATATGTCCATATTAGGCTGGTACAGTCAAAATCTCAAAATAATCAGTTTTGCCCTAGTGGGTCTATTATGCTTTTTCAGAAGCATATCGGGAGCTCTGAGGTCATCAATGGAGGTCAGTCAGCTGCCAGGATTCAGATTCAACATTCAAAGCATTTAGCAGAAGGCAAGTTGGTGAGCAAGCACGAAGAATAGAGAAGAAAGTGAAAAATGTGAAAATTTTCTAACACTGCTAGCCATGGGCGCCCCAGAAGAGAATAGGCGCCCATCTTTTTAGGGCACTAAATGATGAAATTAGGGTTTACACCTCCAACCAAAGTTGCTCAGTTCTTTGTCAGCTTCACAACGAACTCAACATGGAAGTCAACAGATCATCCAGTCATCCGAGATTCGAGGTTGAACAGAAAGATTTCACACAGAAGTCAGAGTGGAGAAAATGAGAAATATCAAAAAATTGACTAAGTGTGGAGACTTTGGGTGCCCCTGATGAAGAAGGGCACCCAAATTTTTGAAGCACCTAACTCAGCAGTTAGGGTTTGAAAATATGCTCGATCTCTTCTGTATTTAGCCAGCTTCACAACGCTTGTCTCTATCAGATCATTCGATTGTCCAATCTCCAGCAGATTGTGATCAAAGAGGAACATACAAAATGAAAGTTTCAAACTCTAAAGAAAGTCAAATGAAAATTTGACTAAGTCTGGAAGGTTTGGGCGCCCCTGGTGAAGAAGGGCGCCCAAGATTTCAAGGGATAAAACAGAGGAATTTGTAGATGTGGCTCTAACATGATCTCTTCACAGTTGATCCAACTCTCCAACGAGATATTCAGTGCGTCAATCGGAGTTTGCAGTCGCCAGATACGAGAAGCTGAACATAGGGTCTGACAAGAGCTGAGAATCATAATTCAGAAGCAAAAAGGGAAAATGAAAAATATTCTAAGTATAGTGAACTTGGGCGCCCCTAGCCAAGAAGGGCACCCAAGCTTTTGAAGGTCTAAACTCAGTTGTTTGACAAAGTTTATCCCAGAGGACCCCTCCTAATATTTCATCAGCTTCATAACGAGCATAACTGTCAGTCAATTCAACACCTGGTTCACTAGTTTTGACGAGATCATCTGTAGAAGGGGAGTTAATGAAGACATTGAAGATCATAAAAATGGCTAACTCTGGACAAAATGGGCGCCCCCGGAAGGAAAAAGGCTCCCATGAATTTGAAGGTCAAGATGAAGATTTTAGCTAGAAACGCCTCCAGAACAATCTTCTCAGAATCAGTCAAGCTCTATGATGAATCCTTCAGCTCGTTCATTAGATTAATCTGCAAGCTGAAAATCGAAGGTGAAGTAGGGGGTCAAAATGGTAGAAGGTTGAAAATATCAAAAAATTGACTAACACTGCTTGAAGTGGGCACCCCTAGTGAAGAAGGGCGCCCAACTTCTCATGCCTTAGGAGAAATTTTCAAGATTTTCAAAGTTTTCAAAATTGCAAGTGAAGGAAGGCGTCCAAGTTCAATGATCAAGATTATTAGGGTTTTGAAAATAAAAGCAAAAGAAAGCAAAACCTAATTCAAGCCCTAAGTCTATTTAACACCTCTCTTCAATGTAATTTTTATTATTTTTGCAGGTAGCATTCAAAGGAGAAAGTTGGAGCAGCAAGTTTGAATAATTTTTATGATTCAAGAATTCATATTTGCTAGTTATTCATCATATTTTTCAGACCAGCAACATAAACCCTTGCTTTTTCAAGCTTTTTCATCCAGAAGATCAAGTTTCTCAAGGAGAAGGCCAAGGTTTTCAAAATTTCAGCCATCTGGGTCTTATCACTTCATTCTTCTGAAGAAATTTTCAAGAACTTCATCAAGTTGCACCAGCTGCTTTTTATTTGCATGTCAGTGAAATCCTCAGTGCATTCAGTTTTCAATCATCTGGGTCCTCTCAAATCAGTCTTCTGAAGAAAACCCATATCACAACTTTTTCAAGAAAATTTCAAATCCTAGGGTTGGCTGCTTTTTCGATCAGCCATCAGTATTTTGCAAATCTAATCAACTGGGTCCATTTCTAATCATATTCTGAACAAAACCCAGGTGCCAGCTTTTTCGGTGAAAATTTGAAGAAATTAGGGTTTGCTGCTTTTTCAGTCAAAATTCAAAATTTTCAAAAACGAACGATCTGGGTTGTCTTGCAACAAAATTTTGAGCAAAACCCATATCTCAGAAAAAAAAAAATCAAAAAATTTGTCCGTTGGAGCAAGAAAATCAACATTCTAAAAATAGAAGTTGCTCAAAACTTGTCTGAACCTAGGCGAGTTTACAGTCGTTTTTCAAGTTTTCTGAAATGGAGTACACTCCCAATGTTTTCAAGACTGAATCAACTCTCTATCATGATTTCATCAAAACAGCTGAGATAGACTTGCATCATATCAAGCCAGTGTTTGATTTACACGCTTTGGAGAGCGCAAGCAACACCTCAATCAGAAACCTGGGACACTCTGGACTCCTCGCAGCAGCGTCTATTCCTATATTAGTTCAGAGTCTTGAGTTCGTAATCGCTTGCATCAAGCATTACAACCTAACTACAAGGGAGATCCAGTCAGTGGATGGCAGATTGATTTGCAGTCTGAAGCCTGATATGATCGAAAAATGTTTTTCCATTCCCCCATGGCCTCAAAGCGTTACTATCTCAAAGGGTGAATGTGAAAGGATATGGGAAATGCACAAAGATAAATATAGCAAGAAGATTGCGCAAAGATGGATGAAAGAAAAGCATAAGACTTTGACAAAGAACGTTGGACGAAGAGAGTTTAAGGATGAAATTGCTATCATTATCACCTTGCTCAACAGGGTAACTGGCTCAAAAGACGCCACCAAGTTTCAACCTTGGATGTTTTATGCCATACCCCACATCATGAAGAAAACCGAGTTCTATGATTGGCCTACTTTGGTCAGTGACAACCTACATCAGCAGATAACAGAATACTTCCAATTTCATGAGTTTCATATGGTGTCTTACCTAGTCTACCTGGTGGCCTATCATGGTCAATTCAGAGGGTTGAACACCGAGGGATCATTAAGTGTACAACATATATATAACTACTATCCCCAGTTGGAATTCATGAAGTCCTTGCATCACTACAAGAGAGTGAACGAGGCTTTTCTGATGTACATAGTGCGGGACCTGGACAACGAATTACACGTCCATATATCTTTAGTTGCCAGGGCAGCGATGGCGGAGTGGGCGGATTGGTTCATACAATTCCCTACTTTTACCTATTTCAGGGTCTATGGCTATTCAGGTGCCCCACTCATATTACCAAGGTATCTGTCAGACGAGGTCATCTTCATGGAGTTCTTGAGGCGAGCACACGATGTCCACACAGTCTTGAGGAACTGAAGGAAACCCTCCCTTCATTTTCCATTAGGGCTGAGAATTTATACATGCAGGACTATTGCAGATGCGAAGACAATGGGAGATGAGTTGGATAAACTCGGCCTCAAGTCTTACAGCGAGAGATGATCATTTGATCCTCATGGTGTCTACGCTGGCTATCTTGAGAAGAACTATGATCATATATCTGCCCTTGAAATTTTTTGGGCAAATTGTAAAGATGAGTTCGAGATGCGGAGGCGTAGTTACAACAGGCTCACTCTCCACCAGATGAAGGACTGCTTAAATGAAGACATAGAAGGGTTATCAGATGATGACGAGGACGTGCTTCCCCCGATGTATACTCATAAGCGAATTGAAGATCAACCCCTTTCACAGGTTAACTGGGCTAATAAAGAGTCCCTCTCAGTTGAAGACAGAACAAGACAAGTCCTTGAGCATAGCAAGGTTTTCCTAATCCTTAAGAGGAAAAACTCCATTCCAGTAGCAGAGCCGCGAAAGACAATTCCCTCTTCTTCCAGAGCACAGTCAAAAGGAAAGGGCAAAAGTCAGTCTCAAGAAGGCGTCAAAGGTAGTAGATCAAGTAAAAATGTAAGAAGAAGGTTAGACTTCTCATGCATAGTCATATAGGAGCAACCTACAGCTGAAACAAAAGCTCCTCCTGACGAGCCCGTACCGCAAAAAGAAGCAGAGGAGCCACCTTCAACACGTGTTTTTGTACCTTTGATAGAACCTTTACCGATTCACATTGACCTTGATATTGAAGATGACGAGGAAATTACAGTTGTACCTCCTAAGGAAGTTAGTAAAGATACTACCGTGTCTTGGCTTGAGTACTCGTTAGGAAGGGTAAGAAGAAGGCCTTCATATCAGGTTAGTGTTGATGATCTCAATAACATCTATCAGGAAACTCCTAAGAAGAAAGCAAAGAAGCAAGTTCACTTTGATAGGAATCTTGATAACAAGATAGTCATGGAGACTACACTGCCCCCAGAAGACAAGAACATGGATGAGGTGAATATGGATGACTTCGTCATGGTCAAGGCTAATCTTGGTAGAAATACTAGACATGTGGATGTGAGTCTTTCAGAGTTGTGTCTGAAAACCTCCAGGAAAGAGTGCTTAAGGATGGAGAAGACAAGGCGACCCTCAAGGCTGAAAATCAGCAGCTTAGGCTTTATATTTCTAACCTTGTCTATGGTTCTTCACAGGCAACCCAGTTGCTGCCCCAGATCTTAGAGACACCAGCTGATCATCAACAGTTGAGACAGCTGGTCGTTTGTGAGAAAGAAACTCAGGAGTGGATCAAGAGCTTCATTGTCAGGGGAAAGGAGATCTTGGCACAGATGTTCCAGTTAAGAGAAAACGCTCATGAGCTATGTCAAGGTATCTAAGGGTTTGAACAAACACTTGCTGAAGTAAGACCAAGGCATGAGATCATCATTGCTGATTTAGACACAGCCTATGGTTCAACAGTTTCAAAAGAACACAAGAGACAAATCCTTGCTTGGAGAGAGCGTCATGTTTTCAAAGTTAAAACCTATGAGAGGATATCCGAAGAATTTATCGCCTACAAACAAAGGGTGATTGAAGCTCTTCTTTTCATCAATGAGTTCATCACAGAGATTCCTTCTCAGTACAGTCTTGAAGATGATTCCTACGTCGGGCTTGATGAAGTGCAGGATCAATTTCAGAGTGTTGTTCGCAGTTGCAATCCAGTTGGCGGAAGGATAGGTCATATTTCGATGATGTCAGCAAAGTTTGAGAAAGCGGCCAATGAGGTCAAAGATTTCTTGAGATCTGTTGCAGATGCTGAAGATATTCTAGAAAAGCGGTGTTTTGCTATTGAGGGCATAGATGCACCAAAGCGAGACACAGTTTCTAATTTTCTAGCGGATGTGATCGAGCTTTAAAACAACTTTCTTCTAGAAGCTTTCTTTCTATTCTTGGAATGATTCTTATCCATTCTTTGAGAAGAGAAAGAAGATAAAATGTAATAGTTGGCATTTCCCGCTTTTTCTGCTTTCTTAGGTGTTAGATGTTATCTTCTTTCTAGATTTAGTAATAAATTTTGCTTGCTGAGCAACCCCTAGATTGTGAAAGCAAGGAGATTTTAGGGTTTCCTACTCCTCTGCTTGTCTATAAATAAGAGCCTTTGCTCATTAGTTTCTTTAACCATGCTAGTGATAACAAAATGCTGAGCCTATTGTGCCTTCTATTTGTTATTCAAGTGTTGTTCAATTGTGTTGTGATAACAAATTGTTGAACCTCTTTAGCCAACAAGGAGTTAGTGTGATTGCTATTTCTATTGTGTAAGAATAAGATTGCAAGCCTCTTTAGCTGCAAATTCTTGTTCCAGGCATGTTAGAAGTGAGTTTTGTTCCAGAAGTTTGAGTAATAAAATCATGAGCCTCCTTTGCCTTGATATAACATCTCAAATTTCGTTATTTATGTTCTACTTTTATGATCTTGATTTCAACTTGCATTGAAGTGTGTAGATGTTTGTTGAGAGAGTTTATTGAAGTATTTTGTCAGAAATCAACCTCGTTCATTTCTAGTTTCTCTTGCTCTGCTTATTACTTGAGAAGTTAGAAACACTTTTAGTTTAAATTAGTCATAGTTGAAGGTCTTAAAACAAAAAATCTCAGCTGCGGCGTTTGTGTTTAATAAACCTTGTGCTCTAAGCTGATCAAAAAGATAGGCAACTTAGTTCTTAATTTACTTTCTTTCAGCACCATCAGCAAAAGGGAGCTTCCCCTCCTAATTTGAAGAGCAATTTATCTGTGCATAGCTGTCCGTTTCAAATACGCAATCCAGAGGTGCAAATTTAAACGCCAACACTTCGTATTATCCTTTCATACTCTTTTTTTTTTTTTCTATTGTCATTCCCCCTCACGGAGCTTTCTTTATGTTAATTTGCACTCCTCATCGAACCACAGGTTTGCCGGGAAAGTATTCGTATTACCTCTCTTGGGTCTAGACCTTTTGCGCTCACCCAAAGCTTTGTGTACTAGAGGAATCAAACGGAAAAGTGAAAGAAAAGACGGCGACGGCGACGGCGAAATCGAACGGTAAAGACAATTTCAGCTCGCCTCTCTTCAGAAAGGGAACGCCTTCGGTGTAAATATCAAAAAATTAATCTTCTAATTTTCATTTGCAATTTTCAAAAATATTGTGTGCTTGTACACGGTCGCATAATTGATATCTAGTAACTGTTCGCAGTAGGCGGCGACAAGAACAACTGTAAAGAGGTAAGCAATTTTTTAAGTAAATGGGTATGATTGCAGTAGATTATTATTTTCGCGTATTTCATGGAGCGACGATCGTCATATCAAAAACCATAGTTTTATTCTCTATCAGTATCTTATAAGGTGTAGATTCATTACAGAAAGATTTTCAGAATCTGAATGTGTGGCACGGCGTCTTTTGCTTTCCATCCCATCTCCGAGCAACTGCCATTTTTTTTGTCATCTTCACCATAAGCTTTAATCCTCTCACTCTTCTGACCAGAATACTGTGGCCCTTCCAATTTTACGTCTGGCCGTAGCCTCAATCGTCCATCGTTTGGATTGAAAACCATGGAGATTTTTGCCGGATTTTATTAGGTATCAGCTTTCTTTTCTCATAAATTCTATGTGCTTTTCCAATTCACGTGAATTTGTTTGGCGATTGAGCAATTGACAGTAACGGGTTTATTGTTGGGAGAAATTTGGCATTTTTCTGTTTCGTGATTATGTTTTCGTTAAATATTTACGTCAAATTCTTAGTGAAAAATTAAAATAAAATTCAGAGCATGTAAAGCTTGAATTTTGGAACTTCTTTTTAGACATTCTGCACATAGAATATGGTTTGTCGTTCTTTACATCAATCTTTTTTCTGGAAAAATGTTGTGTTTTTCTCTCAAATTTAGGGCGTTCGTTTTATTCAGTAGCTACACAAATTACTACTTATTTGAGTTGAAAGAATTTGATGGTTCATTTTTCCGGACAAGTTCGCTATTTTCTGCTTCAAATTCAGGATTTTCTAAAATGTGTATGTTAAATAGTTGGTGAAATTGAATTCAGAGCTTTTAGAGCGAGATTATTGTAACGGGTTCCTTTTTCTGGACAAGTTCGCCATTTTCTGCTTCAAATTTAGGGTTATCTCCACTGCACATGATAAGTAGTTAGTGAACATTGCATTCAGAGCTTTTAGAGTGAGATTATTGTAAAAAATTGTCTTTTCTATATGTAAAGTAGGGTTTCTAGTTCCATTTGTTTTGAGCTGTTATTCAACGAGGTTATATAGAAGATGCGTGCCTCAGTTTTGAGCAAAACTGCCAGTGTTATGTTCTTTCTGATTGGTACATTTACCATGCTGGGTATGCTGCTCCTGATTTGGATATGATAGTTTGCCCATTTCAACACACGACATTTGTATATATACACATGTAACATGGCTTCTGGGAATTAAAACAAATATAAAAACTGCAAAAACAGTAAAGCTTTTATATATCATATATCCTCTTTTCATGCTCTCTCAGTTTCAAATTTGACCACTATATATTGTTAAAGCCACTCATGTAACCGTCTATGTTACAATACAGGTTTTCTTTTTTGTAGACTATTTTTTTTTGATGTGTACTGGATTGCTCTTTGTACTTGGCCTCTAGCACACCGCAGCATATAACACTCTCAACATTTGCTCAGGTAGCTTTTCTGATAAATTCTCCAGATACAAGCATCTTTTGCTCCTATATCTAATTTTGTATTTCTATTAACAGGTGGCAGAATATAAAGCATTGACAAGCAATTGTTTGACACTCTGAAAATTTGTTTTGCACTATGACTCCACATGGTACTTAGTGGTTATAGGAGGAATCAGCTGTGCTATAAATGAATGTTGAGCGAATGTTTGCTGTGATTCCACAAATTTTAACAAAATAGGGAAAATTGTGTAAAAACTGTGCTTCCAGCAGCTGTCCTTGTGAAATTGCTAAAATTTACCTTTACCATACTCATCAAAGTTAATACGATTGCATTATTGATTTCAACTCACTCATAAACCCATTCAAAACATCAAAAGAAAGAGATTTTCTCAATTTAACTATTTAATATTATAAGTGTATAGAAATTTATGTGTGAGATCATTTACATACAATTTTTATTTCTGTCATTGATTACGTACAATTTTTATTGAACAATGTTTTATTTACAATGAATCAAATTCAAACACTCTTTTACAATCAACATTGTCATATAAATAAAATAATAAGTTATAATCCTATAACATGTTGTATCCATAGCTTTTGACAAATCCAATTATCACTATCTTCTCACTATCTTCACTTCCAACCACAATTTCGATCAACAAATTATTTGCAGGAATTAGACACAATGCATCTCTTGTTAACTTGGACTCATCTCAAGTACAAATTTAGTGTTCCCTAGCAATGGGCCAAATGACACAATCTATCACTGCAAACCCTACCCTATAGAATTTATGAGCTTTAGTTTTAGTATTTCACTAATAGCAGAAGGGATTGGATTCTAAGCATTCTACATGAAAGTTTCCACTTGAGTATATAGGTGTTTTTCTGATCTCTAGCCATGTACCAATTAAATATACAGGAAGTCAACTCTATGATTTAGTAGAGATATTTTTGGTGTTGTAGTAGCAAAGATCGGCTCCAAAATATTAAGGAGTGGAGTTTATGTTATTGGTTAAATTGGGTTAAATTTTCAATTTTTGTCCAACAATACAAGTTTCTTTTAACCCATGAGAAGTTAATTTTGATTAGAGGTCACTCATCTTTTCAAAATTTTATCATCACAAATGAGTTTTTCTACCCATTGTCAGGTATGGTAATAATTATAAAAATTCACGGAAAGAAAACAGTCTGTTATACTGGTAATATTAGCTGGCATGAAGTAACTGTCTTGTTGAATTTTTTTTAATTTTTTTTTATAATATTACATAACATTCACAAAAGAGGAGATAAAATATGACAGCCAGAGCTACATCGATACGAGATCCAATAAAGTTCCAAACAGTCAAGAACCACACAATCACAACACCCAAGATGGACTTTACAGGGGTCCAAAAACAACCATCATTGCATCATGATCATGCTATATAGTAAAAGCAAGTTGAGAGATGGAGTATATTTCTTCATGCAGATCGGTAACAATTTTAGATCTAGATTCAAAATCCACAGGTGACTTAACCCTGTTTTTGCTATTCTCTATGGTAGCATCAGACTGCTGATCAGTTGTACAAGTCTGATCTGCATTATCCATCTCCATTTGATCCAAGATCAAATGATCAGCAAGAGAGAGACTAGCCTGATGATGAAGAAAATTCTTCTCAGACCATTCCTCAATTTTAGCTGCAGCCTGATCATTATAAACTATAAAGCCAATCAGAAACATCGTTATATTTATCGGCAAACTTGTCCTGTGACAGGGGAGTGTTTTTCTTTTCATCCTTTTGTTTCTCCTCTTCGAACTCTGGCCACCATTCAGCATGCACAACATCTTCTTCTTAAACTTGATAGTACCTTTGTTCATCAAATTGAAAAAATCCTCTTTCTAGATATCCAATGTCAAAGACACTTGTGAGGAAACTTCATGAATGCAGTCAGTAAGCATTCTTACACTTCCCTTGAAAAATCCCATTGTTCCAAGCTTTCCATATAAACCAAAGGGTTTCAGTGGATTAAAAAAGCCATATTTTATTGGGATTCTTGTCAAAACTATTAATAGTACCAAACACAATATCCTCCGAGACAACAAACTTATTATAAAGCTAGTCACTTTTAAAGACAGGATCCCAGAACTTCTTAGCATAGGGACAGTCAAAGAAAAGATGCTTATAAGACACTGGTATTACACAAATTGCGTGAGGTGGAGACAAAACCATTGGGCCCTCTAAAATTACAATAGCCAATTTCTGAAGATCTAAAGCAAGCTTTCTTAGGTTCCAGGAATGTAGACCAAATAATTTGACAGATCCTATGACAAATGGAGACACAGAAATCCTTATTCCATCTAATATTCCGGTAATTAAATATGAGGCACCAATCTCGCCAACCTCAAAATGAGGCACCAACCTCTTGATAGACAAGGTATTGTTCTTCTTGATAATCCTCCTTCAAAAGTATGCCTTTGAATAATCTTCAATTATTTTCTCTTCACACAAATCTGCTGGTGTATATATGATTTATCAATTTGTCTTTCACACATACTCTGCTCCACAATCCACAAACTCTATTTATACCTTCACCAAAAGAGGTGACTTCATGAAGGGATGTATTGCTTGACAAAAGAGGTGACTTAATGAAAAAAATATATCCTTTTGTTAGACTTAATTGCTGCCTTTATTAAATAAGTCTGCTCCTCATAAATTGCTGCTCCTTATTATAAACCGCTGCTCCTTATTGAATCACTGCTCTTTATTCAATATTCGCTGCCTTTCATAATGAATCATTAGTGATATGTTAACTTGGGCGATTTCAATAATATGTAGCTATATGCCTTGGATCAATATGTGGTCGGCTTAAAACAAATAACAATTTAAATTTATTTACCAATGACTTAGGCGCCAAGGGTAAAAGGAGTTGGCAAACATAAAATCTAAGTTTGCCTTATATATGCCAATATGAAGGGAGGTTGGCCTGCATTTTTAAACAACCATAAACTTGTCTTTTGGTCTACATTGATACACACTTTTAATGCCTCAAAAACTTGTCTTTTGGTCTTTTGATTTTATCCTTTACCTGAGTTACTTCGGATGGCGATTAGTGGCCTTTGGCCTTCATAAGATTTCGTTCAAATGCCTTTGACATCAATGACAATATTGCCAACAATTTGGGCATTTTATTGAAGTTGAAACTCTAGGACGAAAAACCTAAGGGAATATTGGTCTCTGAGAAGGATTTCTTCCTAGCCGATTCAGAGTGGATTCAATTAGAGTTCACCAGTGTGTGGAAATTGGTGAATTTAAAATTGTAATTAAAGATTTTAATTTTGTTTGTCAATCATAGGTCTAAGTTGAGGTTAAAAGTAGTTGTTTGTTTTGGTTGGGTGAAATTGGAGGTGTCGTGGAAAATTATTAGTTGCTTGAGGCTTAAAATATATATCTTTGTGGGAAGTTGTAGCTTGTGATCCCTTGTTTGGCGGATTATTTAGAAATGTGGCATAAACCTTTTTGCCAGGTGCGTGGAGATTTGTAATAGTCCTTAATACTAATACCGCCCTCACATTTGCTATTGTGCACATATCATTGAATGCTAGAATAGTAATTCGTGGGATATAAAGGGTGTGAGGACTAAAAAAGTGTGTTGCTATTCTTTTTACAGGCCAAATATATAACTATTTTGAGTCGTGAGTTATAGGGGAAGGCATCCCTGCAAATATAGTGTCTACAACAGTGTTGGGCGAGTTTGAAGTAAATTGCAATACATTATGGGAGATCCTTGCCACCCTTACAAGGGAGTCGAACCAAACTAGTAACCATGAATAGCTGGCACCTCTATCATAGACGGCTGAAAGTCATTGAGTGCCTTGTGAATTGGTTAGTATAAACAAAAATATCAATTACTGATTGCAGATTTTACCAATGTAATAGTTACTAGTTCGATTATGAAATTATGTTTGACAAGCAAATTGTTTGGTCCATGTAATGGTTGTTGTCTAAGGCCCGTTAAGTTTCCCTTACTAATATATCATTTAGAATGATCTCCCAAGAATAAATTCATGAAAGAGTTGTGTTAATATTTTGTTTAATATATAGTTTGTGGAAGCATTCTAGTTTAAATTGTCAAATACCCAAAAATAAAGAAAAAATACTAGACAAACATATTACAGTGGTATTAGAGCCATGAATCTTGCCAGCTTGAGGGAAGTTAAAAAAATTCATGCAAATAGATAATTCATGCAGTCTGGTGAAGGAACAAACAGGTATTATTTGAGAAGAGGACAATTTAATCCTCCAAGAAGCACAAAAGAAGTTGCTATTGCAAATTTTCCAGTTGAGGGACAAGTGGAAGAAGAAATCATGGTTGATAGAAGGGATCCTCATGAAGGCAGTAGCACACAATAGATTTTTGAATGACCTTGCTAGAGGACAACAACAATTGACTCAATTGTTAAATGATGCAAAATATGAACATGAACAAGGTTGATCCAAACAACAATGGTAATCATGGGAAAGGTAGTAACACTCGAAATAATCGAAACAACAACATTCCCACACACTAGACCAACTAGTGGAATAGTTTCAAAACCATTAATGCCCACATTTTTGGATGAACAAAAAATTGGTAATGAGGGACAACATAATGATGGTGAAGGTTTTGTGGATTATTTGCATGAATACCAATCTTTGGGGGATGAATTTCATGCTGCCATATCATTGATTGATTTTTGCCAACTCTAGATGAGAAATAGAAGCAGGAGAGAAAGAGGCCAAAATCAAGAGTGGCAACATAAATTGGGAAAATTGTCCATACACACTTTTGATGGTTCTAGGAAATGCACTACATGTGCTTGGGTGCAAAAACTTGATACCTACTTTCAACCCAATCCTATGATGGAAAATGAAGCAATTAAGTATGCCACTCTTCACTTGGATGGAGAGGCTCATGAGTGGTGGTATCACAGAATGGTGACTTTGGGACATGACCTCATTAATTCATATGGTGATTTCACCTATAGACCGATTGATAGATTTGATAAAAAGGATTGGTAGTTGTATTTCGGAGAATTGGCACAATTGAAGCAAAGTGGCTCAATTGACAACTTTGTATCTGAGTTTTAGAGGCTTTTAGTGATGGTTTTCACTGTATCAAAGAGAAGTCTGATTGTTCTTTTTACTAAAGGGTTGAAAAAACCTCTTCGAGGATGGGCAAAAGCATTTGATCATTTGACACTACAAGATGCTATAAAAAGGGTTAAAAATATGGAGTTCTCTACATCCAAAAACAAATTTTAGCCTAAGCCATTCCCACCAAGGAAGGATAAGAACCCTTTCCAAAAATATTGGCCTAAGAAAACAAGCATGACGAATGAAGCTAAAAATAAGTTGTGAAGGAAAAAATTATGCTTTTCATGCAAGGAGCCATGGGAATTAGGGCACACGTGCTTAGGAAGAGTTAAGGTGCACTATATTGAGGTTATTTCAAATAGTGAAGGAGAAAAGGGAGAGGATGACTTAGGAAGTGAACATGAGGAGGAATGAGTTGAACCAAAGGAACAAGTGAGTGGAGGAACTTTAGGAGGGGCAACCATTGCTACCTTATCAGGTACTCTAGATATCACTCATTCAAAGCTAGAGGAGTTTTATAGGGGTAGTGAGTTATTGTTTTGATTGACAGTGGGGCAACCGCAATTTCATTGATGAGGGCCTAGTGGTGAAGAGAGGTCTTGAGGTAGAGGATTTTGAAGGGTTTAATGTTATCGTTGCAGATGGATTCACCATGACTTGCATAAAGAAGATATCTTAGATGAATCTCATGTTGGGTAATCATAGAGTGACTAATGACTTCTATGTAGTTGGGATTGGTGGAATAAATGTTGTTTTGGGAGTTAGTGGTTGCATTCACTTGGAAAATATTCGTAGAACTATTAGACAATGGAATTGAAATTCAAAGTGGATGGAAAGAAGGTGGATCTTCGAGGCATGTCTAATGGAGCATCGAAAGTTGTCATAGCAAAGAAGATGGAGGCTAGTTTTAGACATTGTGAGGTTGCATGGGCAACCTAATGTTTTGTTTCCACCAAGATTTCTATAGACGGTGAAAGACATTATCATGCTGATACACAGTCACTATTAGATAAGCACAGTTTAGTGTTTGGTGATATTCCTCCTCGTAGGCCACTTGGTAGAGGTTTCAAGCATGTTATTGAGCTCGAGGAGGGTGCCAAACCCATTATCACCACTCCTTATTGCCATCCAAAAAGGCATAAGGAGGAGATTGAAAAGGCAATCAAAGAGCTTCTTGATATGGGGCATATCATGCCTTGTTCTAGTTCATTTGCTTCTTCAATTGTGTTGTTTAAAATAAGGATGGAACCATGCATATGTGCATTGACTACAGGGCTCTCAATAAGAAAACGATCAAGAACATGTACCCTATCCCTAGGATTGATGAATTAATTGATGAGTTACATGGGGCAGTCTACTCGAACATTAATCTTCGATCGGGGTATCATCAAATCAGAGTCAAACAAGAGGACATCCACAAAACAACATTCAGATGCTATTAAGACCATTGAGTTTATGGTCATGCCATTTGGGTTGACCAATGTGCCTGCTACTTTCCAATCATGTATGAATCATGTATTCAATAAGCAGTTGCATAAGTTTGTATTCATCTTCTTTGATGATATTTTGATTTATAGTAAGACTTGGGAAGAACATTTTAGACACGTTGATGAAGTCTTAGGGATAATGGAGGCATAGTCACTATATGCCAAAATGTCTAAGTGTGAGTTTGGAATGACAAAGATTCTATACTTGGGGCATCTGATTAGTGCAGAGGGGATCAAGGTTGACATGGATAAGATTCGGGCGATCATGGATTGGCCACCACCTAAGACATTGTCTCAGTTGAGAGGATTCTTTGGTTTATGTAGTTAATTAGAGGAGGTTTGTTAAGGGGTTTTCATAGTTGGCATCGCCTTTGATAGATTTGACCAAGAAGGTGTTACATCCCCAAATTGTGACGTTACTATTTACCATTACTAGATAGAGTAAATATGAATTCTAGAGGTGAATTAATGATGCTTGTACCTTGTTTTCAATATGAATGTTGCTTCATTTGATGTTATTCTTGGTGAACTACTGCATAAAGGAGAATAAAAGGTTATTGATTTGTGAATAATCTAACTTTTGAAATGTTTCATGTATTCTGCTTTGTTTTGAGCATATGACTACTGTTGTCGTGTCATGGTGTGCAGGTAACAGGTTCATACCTCCAGGCAGAGGAGAGATATCACTCAGGGAGGAGCTTGGTCAGGTAAATAGTAACGAGTACCAATTGGGCATACACACACATACTATAGACTGAGTAAGCTAAGTCAATTTGTTGAGTTAAGGGTAAGTCATCCATAGGCTTGTTTATTAACATTAGGAGTCGTATCTACTTCTGAATGCATGAATAAGTGATGCTTGCCAGTGTAACTGTATGTGGGATAATGTTACTGGTTAGGAGGTGGGCATGTATATATATATATATATATATATATATATATATATATATATATACGGTATGTACAAGTGTCCATAAGTATATTCATGTCGATACAAACGTATGAGAGCAGATGGATATGCCATACATGTGCATCGATATAAATACACTTATGAATACGTATACATAGAGGAAGTATACAAGTAAATATACATGTATACATACCCACAACCAACCTGTTATATATACGTGAATATGAATAAATATTATGTTGATATTACCTCAAAATCTACATATACACATATATATATACATATACATAAGTACTTATAATGAAAGTATGCTGACTGGCTCGCAGTATACGTACTTTGTAATTTAATATGTATATGTATATACATGTATATATGTAAAGGTAAATATAATTATATATTTAATATTATATCAAATATGTATATAATATAGTCTTTACAAAATATATATATATATGTATATGAGATTATTTAAATTATTAAATTTAAATAATTATGCATAGATATATATTATGTAAATTAAAACTATACTATATATATATTTTAATATAATAAAATAAATATATAGATATATTTTATTAAATGGTATGGAAATCGAATAAAGTTTAAATAACACTTTATTTTAAATTAAGTGTTGAAATGAAATTAAAAATTAGAAATATGAGACGTTATTTCTCAAAAATAAATATTTCCTTCAAAAAGTCGAACAACTCTTGGAAATTAAATATTGTGACTTCAAAATAAATCGAATCTTATTGGCAAAATCATGCCATGCTTCAAATATTTCTTTTTAAACTATATGGAAACTATGAAATGAAAAATAAAAAGGAAATAAAGATTACCTGTGAAACTGTAGCGCACCTGTAGAAGCGCACAACCAAACCAGCAATGAGGAAATCCTTGAGAGGTGTCGATTGCAGCCTGGGAAAAGGGAAGTGTGGACGCCATAAAGCAAGGGACTTGTTCTCTGCAATTATCATCACATATCTTCACCTATTGAATCGCGCCTATACCTGTAGGTGTCACGTTTTTGGGAATTTATCATGTGCAAAATGAACTTTCTTCATTGCTGTCATCAAAAGAAGGTCGAAAACTTCTCTAAAAGGCGCCACATCTCTTGTTTGAACTATTCCAAACCCTGCTGGCAGCTTGGACGCCTTAGGAAGAGGAATTTGTTGAGTTTCTAAAACTATATAAAGGCTGCTTTGCTCATTCTTCAATACACGAAATTGAAAGTTCGAATCTGTTCTTTTCAAGAGATTTAGAAGTTGTTTCTGAGTGATCATCATCATTGTGAGTGAGTTTTATTCTGTTGTGTGTGAGTTATTTTCACTGTGAGAGTATTTTCTATTGCTGTGAGAGTATTCACAATTTCTGAGAAAGAGTTTAGCATTGACAAAAGCTATTAGAGAGTAATAGGCTGAGATTATCATCAATTATATTTGGAGTACAATAACCAAGCTGGTTGGAAGTCCTTTGGTTGAAAGGCTAGAGGTGAAGCATTCTCATATTAATTCAACATCTGTGGATAGCTCCTACCAGGCATGTTTATCTTTTCATACCTTTGAATCATGATTACTATCCTTCTTTTAGATGAGATTCCAAATAAAAATCTGTTCTCATATCTTCTGATTGATAAAGATAGGAAATGATGATAGTTCTATACATTATACATGGAACCAATATCTAGAAGAATGATTTTAAAGTTAGGATTACTGTTGGATCTTTAAAAAATGATGTGTTTAGAGATGTAGGAAGGTTATTGCATGTTCTATACTATTAGCTCTTGCATTCATTAGTGTACGGATTATATTAGGATTTACAGATGCATTGAGGAGTAAACTGCTTTAATTCTATTGACTCCATAGAAGGAGTGTATGTTTTCATATAGCTATTTAAAACTAGGGAATGAATTGAGGATATTTAATAAGTTACCGATCACAACTAGATGTAGATTAACTTAGTTAAGTTAATGAAGCTCCTAGGATGAAGATGTCTAGTATAAGGGAGATAGTTGTGAGTACTTGTTAAGTTGTCCTCCTTTCTAGCAGTTAGCTTGTTGTAGGACGTCTAGGGTACAGACTACCCCGAATAGACCAACCTACGCGTAGTGTAAGAAAGCCTTAAAGCAAATCGGCCCTGAGTAGTGTATATGATAAATGACCTTCATTCGAAGTACTGAATGAGAATACTTTGGCCAAAGTAATGTTAGGAACAACTTACACTTAGTTGTGGTACTACACTGTCAGTTCATCGTGGTCCCGAAATACATACTAGTTCAAGAGTTGCCGTATGGACAGAACCTAGTTATGTAGGAACACAACACTATGCTCAGTTGGTAATCGTTAAAGGATACCCTACCAACCTCTTCTTCAAAGGGAGGGCCATCTATCTAACAATAGGTGTGCGAGGGACTGCATTATAAGTCCGTGGTTGGTGGAAAAGCGCTCGAGTGATGTTTCTCCTCCATAGCAAGCGGCCGATGTACCAAGATTTGAAAGGACGAACTCCTGGACCTTCTTACTACTATTTGTTCTAAAGCTCATTGGAGCTATGTTAGTTAAGGTATGTGTTCTTGTTTCATGTTCTTGTGAAGTTGTTATTTTGAAATAGAATTTTTTTTTTGGAAATTGATATAGCAACATGTTTATGTATTATCAATAAAGAAAATTAAAATTTTTATTACAATGTCATGATAACACGTTTACATACTTGAAGGATGTAAATTATGAAAATTTTAATTTTACCGAAGGGTCGGGTTGTTACAGAAGGGGTCATCCACTTGGACAGATGCAACACAATAGGGATTTATGAGTTGACAGACTCAAGTGGGTCATGAGCTCTTGTTTAGTTTAGCATTGCTAGAATTTTTTCAGCCCTTTGTGTTGGAGTGTGATGCTTCAGGTGAGGGCATTAGAGTTGTCCTTATGTAGAACAAACATCCTATTGCATTTGAGAGAAGGAAGCTCAAGGAAGTAGAGAAAAGATTTTCCATTTTTGACAAGGAAATGTTAACCATTATGCATGCCTTGGCTAAGTTCCGACAATACTTGATAGAGGTTAAGTTTGTGGTAAGAACAAATCATAATAGCCTCAAATACTTCCCAAGTCAAAAAGATTTAAATGAAAGATAGCAAAATTGGGTTGGCAAATTACAGGCATATGACTCCAACATAGAGTATGTTAAAGGGAAGTGGAATGTAGTTGCTGATGCCTTGTCCAAGCAACCTACTTTGTGTTCAATGTTAGAAATTTCAATAGATTGGAAGGCTAATCTCTTGGTGGAGTATTCCAAGAATACTTTTGCTTGTGATGTTATGGAGGGAAAGGTTCAAGATGACAGGTACAAGGTGTTGGATGATCTTATTTTGTACAAGGATAGAATTTACCTTATCCTAGAATTGAAAATGAAAGAGAAAATATTGAGAGCCATTTATGACACATCCTTAGCAAGACACATTGGTTATTTCAAAACATACAAAGAAATTAGGGAGAGATTCACTTGGAAGGGACTTAAGGATGACGTCTTTCAGTATGTTAGAGAGTGCTTGACTTATCAACATAACAAGTTCAAGAATACTTTTCTCGCAGGATTGTTGCAGCCCTTATCGATTCCAAAATAGAAATGGGAGAGTGTATTTATGGATTTTATTATAGGACATTTATGAGTGCAGGACAAAGATTGTATATTTGTGGTGGTTGACAAGTTAACTAAGTATGCTAACTTCTTTGCCATATCTTTTGAGTATAAGGCACCTTAGATTGCATAATTGTTCTTTAGGCAAGTGTTCAGATTACATGGTTTACCCAAGAATATAGTGAGTAATCGAGACAACAAGTTTCTCAGTATGTTTTGGCAAGAGCTCTTCAAGTTAATAGGTATTGAGCTAATTTCGAGCACCAACTATCATCCTTAGACAGATGGGCAAACGAAGATTGTTAATAAATGGGTAGAAGGATATTTGCATAATTATATTTCAAGGCAGCTGAAGACTTGGGTTAGTTGGTTGTACTTGGATGAACATTGCTACAATACCACCCATCACATGTCCGTTGGCATGACTCCTTTGTGAGCTCTGTATGGGTATGATGTTTTATCTTTTTTTGGATTTAGTCATTGCCAATAGCAAGGTACCATAGGCCAAGGATTGGGTACAAGAGAGTCACGACATCTTGAAAACATCGAAGGATAATCTCCAAGAAGACCAAAATTAGTACAAGTTCTATGCAAATAGGCACAAAGTGGAGTGATCTTTTGACATTGGTGACGTGGTTTTCTTGCGATTGTAACCCTATAGGTAGTCATTGTTGAAGAAGAGTGGAGTAGAGAAGCTGAAGCTGCGGTTTTATGAACCATATAGGGTTGCGAGGAGGATAGGAGAGGTTGCTTATGAATTGGAGTTGCTAGAGCATAGCGAGATCAATAATGTATTCCATGTTTTGTGCCTCAAAAGGAACTTTGTCAATGTATTACACCTTCTCCTGAGCTTCCACCATTCGATGAAGAGGGAAAATTAATATTAGTACCCGAGGCTATTTTTGATGTTAGAGAGAGGAGATTGAGGAGTAGAAGCATTAAGGAGTACTTGGTTCAATGGAAGGATTTGCTTCCAGAGGACACCACATCGGAAGCTTCAACATCCAAATTTGCAATTGCTTGTGGACAAGCAATTTTGGGAAGGGAGGACTGTAATGTCCCCTTCGTAGGCGTGTGAGACGAATACCCTTAGCCAATTCTCGATTCCCATAGGCTAATTGGGATTATGATAAGGGAATAATTAATTATATTTTGTAAAGTTGAATATTTTATGACTTAGTCGGGGCCAAAAAGAAAATTCAAATAAAGTCACTTTATTGAGAAATGAAATAGAATTTTTTAAACTTTCAAAAGGAGAATATAAAAGGGAGTTGTAAAGGAGAATTAGACATCTTTTGGCAAATTCAATTCTATTGTGAAGTTTGGACATTTCATTCAAGACGAAACCCTAGGATGAAAACCCTAAGGGAATATTGGTTTCGGAGAAGGATTCCTTCCTAGCCAATTTGGAGTGGATTCAATTAGAGTTCACTAGTGTGCGGAAATCAACAAATTTAAAATTGTAATTAAAGATTTCAATTTTGTTTGTCAATCGTAGGTTTGAGTTGAGGTTAAAAGTAGTTGTTTGCTTTGTTGAGTGAAATTGAAGGGGTCATGGAAAATTATCAGTTGCTTGAGGATTAAAATATATATCTTCGTGGGAAGTCGTAGCCTATGATTCCTTTTTGGGCAGATTATTTAGGAATGTGGCGTAAACCTTTTTGTTAGTCGCATGTAAATTTTTAATGGTTCTTAATATATCACTGCCCTCACATTTTACTACAGCGCACCTGTCATTGAATGCCAGAATAGTAAAGCTGTGGGATATAAAGGGCACGAGGATGGAAAAGTGGGTTGCTATTCTTTTTACAGGCCAAATATATAAATTTTCTGACTTGTGAGTTAAAAGGGAAGGTGTCCCTGCAGATATAGCACCTACAGCTGGGTTGGGTGAGTCTGAAGTAAATTAGAGTACATTATGGGAAATCCCTGCCACCCTTACAAGGGATTTGAACCAAACTGGTAACCATGAACAGCTGGCACCTCTATCACAGACGGCTGGAAGTTATTGAGTGCCTTGTGAATGGTAAATATAAACAATATCAATTACTGATTGCAGATTGTACCAGCGTAATAGTTTCCAGTTCTGTTATGAAATTATGTTTGACAAACAAATTGTTTGGTCAATGTAATGGTTGTTGTCTAAGGCCTGTTAAGTTTCCCTTACTAAGATATCATTTAGAATTATGTCCTAAGAATAAATTCATGAAAGAGCTGTGTTAGTACTTTCTTTATATATGTAGTTTGTGCAAGCATTCTAGTTTAAATTGTCAAATACCCAAAAACAAAGAAAAAAAACTAGACCAGCATATTACAATCAAGACTTCTTTGATTCCTTTCTTTCACTTTATGTGCTATGCCAAGATAGTTGCTTTCTTTTACTTTGTAGGGATTAGGTAATGCTTATTTTAACTGTCATAAAGGGAGATAGGTGTCGCCAACAAAATAGCTAAAATCTTTGTAAATGGGTACAAGAAAAAATGATGCTCAACTTTAATATCAGGGAGTTTTAAAATAGAGAACTTTTATAAAGCCGATTCTTAAGTCATTGCCAGTAATATGTTATAATAATTGATGTGTGAGACTTATTTTTATTTTTGTAGGGTTTTTCCTTTTTATTCCTTCCTCATATTGCTTAGTTGAAATTGTGCAGTAAGTGTTTTGGATTTGTTATTGTTTATGGATTGTTTGATTAGAGGTTCTAGGGATCTTGCTTCACATGAGAGATCTATATTAATTTGCATTTTATCTTTAACAACTTTGGAAAGAGTGAGACTTTGACAGTTCACATCCATGTGCAGATTTGTTAGTTATGGCTAACATTGCTGGGGAAAGACAAAGACAAGAAGATGCTGGAAAGGATATCTGTGACAATGTTGGGCCAAGGGCAAAGGCAGTTATGAAGGAGTTTTCTCAGGCAGCACAAGCAGAAATGATGCGAGCAGCAGAAAAGGATGATCAGTATGCATCTTATGTTTATAATGCTTGCCATGATGCATTTCGCCATCTATTTGGTTTGTTCCACTTATCTACTTCATAGGGCTTATGTTATCACTTGGGCTTTAACATTCCTATTCATTCTTTAATGATTGCAACGTGTACATGTTGGGCTGGATCTTGTTTTGATGTTATACTGTATTGATCACCACATGCCGAAAAAAGAGTTAGTTGTTGTTATCTCTAGGTCTTCTTTGACTGTTTGTTAGTAACTTTCACTTGCTTTGCAGGCACAAGGCTTGCTGTGGCCTACCAGAATGAGGTTAGTGCAATTTTCAAGCAACTATTGTTTGTAAATTTTTGATCTCTGCTTGGAGATGGTGGCTGCTTTTGAAACTATGTAGTTCAATCCCAATAAATCATCACATAACTTGATACTGTAAAACACCAATTATATGAAATACTTTTGTACTTGCACACTTATTGCAAAAACTTATTAGTCAGCAAGATAGTTTTTGATTGGAAATAGGTTCACTTTTGTTATAAGATTTTCAATTATGAATTAAATGCTGGAGTGAGCTGCTCAGTAGGCTTCATTGGCTTGAAACTACATCGTTGAACCCAACAAATCATCACATAATTTGATACAGTATGAAAATTTCAGTTATACGAAATATGAATCAGCTAGCGAGCTCTACAAAGAGTGGTTCATAAGCATACCACTTGCCAAACTTTTACCAAATGAGGTAGCAAGCTAAGTGGGCTTGATTGTGGGGAAACTCTAGGGTAAAATGTGCTTGAGCCAGAGCATATTGGGATGGGTGAACTCCTGGAAAGTTCAGGTGTTTCACCCTTTTTAGCATCACCTAGATGCAATGAGTGCTTAGTGGATCATTTATGGTTATGAGAGATAGGTTCTAGTGAATCCAATAATCATAAAATATGGGTCAATGAAGTTTGACTTGAGACTACATGGTTGAATTCTATTAAATTATCACATAATTTGATAAGCATTGTGAAAATACCTATCATATGAAATACTTTTGTAACTATGCATATTTGCAGAAACATGTTCTATGCCATCATCAGAGTACTTGATTATAAAATAGGTTTGAATTTTATTAAAAGAATTTCATTAAGAATAAAATTATTCATAATGAAGATCTGGAAAACTACAATATAAGATGCTAATCAGTGGAGGTTTTCCTCAGCATTTACTTATTCATTTCTATCATGTTAATTCACGGTCATGTGCTTGTGATGCTTTCGTGGAGTTCTGTGTTTTAATATGGTCATTCAATTGATGATTATTTGGAACAGTCAACATTGATGCAAAATATAGCCATACTATTTGTGATAAGTAGCTCTTAGCAGTACCCAACTGATACAAGGACTTTTCATCTAAAAATAATGAATTTGGAATATATGGACAATAGGACATGCATTTTTGCCTAAGAACAGAACATACTGGTTGTAGGTAATATAAGATTGTCCTTAGTTATTGACAAATTCCAACAAAAACCCATCAATGAATCAGGAAAAGAAAATGCAGTAAGTTATGCCTTGTCTTGTAAACATATAACATGAATGGTCAAAGGAAACTTAAAAGATGAAATTAGAAGAGAGCAAACTAAAAATTAGATATGTCAAAGTATCAAGAATATATGAAAGAAAAATAACTCTGTACTAGGCTATACACTACAAAAATAGAATCTATCTATCTATCTATCTATCTATCTATATACACATTCCTTTTGCCATACTTGACAAGAAGTAGAATCTATCTATCTATCTATATAGATTGTCACTTGTTTAGCCCCTACATTTAAATGAAATGATCAAATTTTGATAGTTGATAGCTACCTTCTCTTGTGGGATGACTAAATGGCATCTAATCTCACAACTTCTATATTTGCTAAAGATATGTAGTGTTAAGAGACCCTGGACCAAAAAAGTTGTTGTTTGACATGCCCACTTCTATTGGTGTTAACTTACCAAACTAGGAAAATCGAAATATGACATGAATTCAAAAAATAAATTTAAGCATTTGCTTTCCTATCTATAGGGTAGGGCAAGCTCTCTTCTTCACACATTCTAACGTTTTGAAAAAGTCAGCAAAAATACAAGCTAGTTTCTTACATCATTTATTATTTCTCTTCTTGTTGATTCAAACATGAAATGCACTAACAAGTGCACATAAAACAATTTTTTATTCATAGAAGCTTTTGCTCTTCTGGATCCCAAGTTTTACAATTTAAACTTAAGAGCATGCTTTTTGTTTTGGTAGTGTCTTTTGATATTAGGTTTAATGTCGTGAAGTGTCATGTCCCCGAAATTGTAATGCTAAATATGAGATATTGAAATACAAATAACAAAATTGAATACGATATTAAAATATAAATATAAGCCATTGCCATTTAAACATCATTATTATAATTATAATTATCAAGATAATATTATAATTCTAAATACAAATAATTACCATTTAAATATTAGAATCCTAAATATTATTTGTAAATATGGACAACTTAAATATCATTAAATAATGTAATATATGAATATATTACAATTTATTATTTATAATTTAAATGAAAACCAATATAAAAATAACTACAGTCATATTGAAGTGATTGCATTAAATAAATAAATTGATATATATTTAAGTGGCTGACCCATGAAGAAAGAAAACCTCTCCCCTTCATACACACTGGTCGACCATTAAACATCAGTAGTGCTGGATTTATTTAAAGAGTCACCACATATACTAAGCCGACCATATATATTAAATCGCCCAAGCTGATACAATAAACAACGCGCTAATTTGAAAAGGGGGCGATGGGATTTAAGATAACAAAAGGTGCGATTTACTAAAGTCAGCTTTTAAAGGATAAAACCTATTGCATGATTTCAAAGGATACAATCATTCAAACAA
Source organism: Sequoia sempervirens (assembly GCA_007258455.2). Classification (NCBI taxonomy): domain Eukaryota; kingdom Viridiplantae; phylum Streptophyta; class Pinopsida; order Cupressales; family Cupressaceae; genus Sequoia; species Sequoia sempervirens. Next base: position 245,876 of record VDFB02273287.1, on the reverse strand, counting down.
ACATACTCCTCATAAAGGATGCATCCCTTGGCATATAGAGGTATAAATATAAAGAAAAGAATATCTAAACATATTCGAATGGAGGGAGGAATAAAGTCAGAAATATAGAATATAAAGCCAGAGATATATGAACATATTTTGAACAAAAGGAAATGTTAGCCATCATTGTCTTTAGTTGTAGTCGGCTGTAGTCGGCTGTAGCATAGTCGGCCGTAGTCGGCCAGTTACTTATGTTTAATAAAACCATACTTGTAGTGTGAATAATTAATGTAATAAATGTCATGTGTTTACTCGGGTGATTAAGTCTCGATTGGTAGTCAAGGGGTTGTTATGAAACGTCACGACAGTTGGTTGCTCAACCACCGCCGAGTGTTATATGTACTGAGTCATTGTAGTCGGGAATACATTATTGATGGTACTACTAACATCCATATGATTCTACATGTTGATACTTCTATTGGAAATGAATAGAAACAATTCTTAATTCAAGCATCTTGTGTTCTCAGATATGTTGTACTTTTCTATTTTTTGTACATAATTTAGTTTACTTCCGTAGTACGTTGAAATACACCCTATGAAGTAAACATTTGGCGCCGTTGCCTAAGCGTACCAGGGAAATCACTTGCCAGTAAGATGGCAGCGTAATGGGTCGACCGACAAAAGAGCTTGCAGAAACTAATGAAGAAAGGGAAGACGAGTTGACACAAGATTTGGTGAATCTGTGTGATATCACTAAGAGACCATGTACGGAGGGAGGCTCTCAGGCGAGAGATCCCTTAGGTAGTCATTTGGGATAGATTGCAAGTAAACAACAAGGTTGAACATCTTCTCAACTGTTTGCCAAGATTGCTGGCCTGCCATTTCATCATCCTACAGGACCTTTGAGCGGAGAGCGACTAGGAACGTTGAAGGCAACAAATATTGCAGCGGTACGAAGAGCGAACCAAACGGGAAGAGGAGGAACGAGACGCTAGCCGGAGACGCACTCCCGACAACCAATGATTGCGTGAACCTTTAATGCCTGTACAGCATAACAAGGACAAGAATCGAGTACCAACTAGGCACGAAACTCAAGAGGAGAAGGTTCGGCAATCACTCAGGCTATAGGAGCAAGAAAATCGACAACGAAGACTAAGACAAATTGATAAAGAATTTAATGAAGACCTAACTGAAATAAACCAAAGCATTAGAAGAGCACATGAAAATCTGGAGGAAATAGACCAATCCATCGAAAGAGCACATCAAAATTTTGTTGAAGGAAGGAACAAAGAACCCTTCAGTACACCGTACGGCGAAAGATACAAAATTTCATGACAATGAAAAATGAATTAAGTGAAGAGCTTGACAGTAGCATCCGACGCATTCGGGAGTTGTCCATATCGGATGACAATGAAGGGTTGAGGACTGGAAGATCTGAACCCAAGACCCCAAGGTAGAGGAAGTACCAGAGTGAACCCCACGAGACTCAAGGTGTTGAGGATGTTGACAGAAGATGTGGGAGAGACTCGTACGTGGCTGAGAGTGCAGGTGACACACCGTGATGTAGTGGGAGAACCAGTCTAGTCAGTTCCAACACATAAGGAGGGCATTGGGGAAGGATGGTGACTTCGCCAACCGAGTGGCAGAAATTGTTGAAGTTTACGGGGAACGGGTCAGAAGATCTAGTACGCCATTACAAAACATGCGAAACAATTTGGGTAGCCAACGGACAGGATGGTTCGGATTATTGGCTGAAAGCATTCCCAACAACACTGAGAGACAGTGCCATTGACTGGTACTCAAAATTGGACCAAGTACACAAGGCATCATGGAGATTACTTAAGCAAGCATTCCAAGATGAGTTCAAACTCCTGAGGAATGACAGTGAGATTGTAGCGAAGATCTACAATACAAAGCAAGGGAAGCATGAAAGCGTCGGTACCTATAATTGGAGGCTGAAAGACTTATTGGGAAAATTGGAAGCCCTGCCAGCTGACGGGCTAAAGAAACAATGGTTTATCGAAGGCTTGCTTCTGTCGCTGAGGAAGAAGATGAAAGTCGTACCTCCATTGTCGTACGCTGAGGCGTACAATCGAGCGATGGATATAGAGAGTGAAAATAAAACATCCTCCAGAGGGAAAAGGAAGATGAACGACAAGGAGAGTACGAACAATAGCGACAGAGAGTCAAAAACGGTTCAAGCACTCCGGAAGGATATGCTGAGAATGATGAAAGAACGAAAGGTTGATAAGGAGAGCACGAAGGAGGCCAAAGAACTGTGGTGTACGGACTGCAATGGAGGTCACATGAAGGCAAATTGTCCGAAGAAGTTATTTTGCAATATCTACCAAGTGATGGGACATTCCGTCAAGGAATCCCCATACAACTTAAAAGCCAGAAGTGCACAAGTACTCTTCGCGTAGGGAGAACTATCAACACCGCCGAACACACCATCAAAATCCCAGAACAATTCCAATGCGTCCCCCAGAGGGTACTGAAATAACCGAAGTAGCAACAATAGTACCCTGCGAAGTAAGATACAGTATGATGGCAAAGGAAGGCCCATGATCCAATGTCGGAAGTGCAACGAATGGGGACACTTCGCCAGGGACTACCAGAATGGTCAAGGTTCGAGAGGAAGATTGTGTAATTGGTTTGGACCAGGCGACCATGAAGATAATGAATGGCCCAAGCAGAAGGGTATCCATATGTTGGAAGTAGAAGAACAAGAGATACTGGCGATCGCTAGAGTGCAAGCAAAGAAGGCAACCTACCCAGATCCACGTACAAAAAAACAAAGGATGAAGGAAGCCAAAGCTGAAGTGGAACTGGCGATGACGAAGGAAAACAAAACACCTCTGGAGAAACTAGGAACCTCTCGGCGGTCGGAGGTGGAAACCAACATTGTATGGCAGGTATTGCAGACCACTGTACCAATGAAAGTAACGGACCTTCTCTAGAATATGCCACAGTTGGGATTGACAATGACAAATGTCGTCGGGGATGGCAAGCAGTCGTGATCAGAGGATGGAAGGCAAGAAGTGGTACCAAAACCGCCACTGTACGGTGAACAAACCATTGACCCCGTACTATTGACAACAAACATTGGGAAGATGCCAATGGTTGTTTAGATGGAGATCAGAGGGAATATTTTGACAAATACTATCATCGACGGAGCATCGGGAGTCAACGTACTACCCGAAGACACATAGAAGAGTCTTGAGAAGCCAACACTCTGGCTATCGACATTCCAACTTGTCAGTGCCGATCGACATGGCATCAAATCGTTGGGAACACTAATGGTGCAAAAGGTGGTGATCGGAACACAGCCATTCCTATTGAACTTCGTATTCATTCCATTACAGAGGAAGGCGTACGATGCGTTGCTTGGACGAGGGTGGTTGGTGGCAGCCAGGGTGAATCATAATTGGAAAAGAAACACACTGTCCATAGAGAGCAATAGAAGTACGTGATTGACTTGAGAAATCAAACAGTGAGTGAAGAACTGGTATTAGACTCTGAATCGGAGAAAGGAGGTGAAATGGAGGAAGGAGGAACCATAGAGCCGAATTATGAAGGAATCCTAGACCTCCAGGAGTGCTCGAAAGATGAGACAAATTCCTTGAGTGGATTATTCCACTTGCAAATGGAGGATTACGAAGTTTTTCAGCAAGATTGCAATATGCTACAAGTCAAAGAGGAAGGGACAGGGGAGGACGAAGCATCAACAAGCCAACCGTTCCCTCCAACATATGGAGAATATAAAGGAGTGGCCAAAGTGGACGACACACCAACACATCACTTCGAAGGGGATAAAGTCATCAAGTACGAGGAACCAAATATAAAGGTCAACCTGGGGGAAGAAGGTAATCCTCGTACGATCCTAGTGGGAGATGACTGGAACCTCGTACTGAAAACAACCGCCTATAAAATCTTCATGGGGACACCTTCGCATGAATGTACAAGGACAGGAAAGGCGTATCTCCGGAGCTGTTCATACACTGAATTCCACTTGTACCCGGAGCACAACCCGTACGGAAAAGACCGTACCAGATGAACAAAAATTATCTAGTGAAGGTGCAACAGGAAATTGAAAAAATGCTGGAGGCTGGAATTATATTTAAGGTTGAAGTGAGTGACTGGGTGTCACCAATAGTGATATCTCTCAAGGAGTCTGAACATATCGGAATATGCGTAGATCCCATTCACTGATTCAATCTTGGAGGAAGTGGCCAGGCACGAGATGTATTCATTCCTCGATGGGTTTTCAGGATATAACCAAATAAGCATTGCCGAGGAGGATAAACTCATGACAACCTTCGTGGTGGAGGATGAAGTGTATGCGTACAACAGGATGCCATTCGGTCTGTGCAACGCTCTGACAACCTTCCAACGGATCATATTGAATGTGTTTGATAAGATGTCTGTGGGGAATTTCAAGGCGTTCCTCAATGACTGGTCCATTTTTAGTAATAAGCAAACACACTTGAAGGCCCTCCAAGAATGTATGTAACGATGTAGAGTAGCTCAATTGGCACTCAACCCCAAGAAATGCCGGTTCATGGTACCTCAAGGAAAACTGCTCGGACACATTGTCTGTAAGGAAGGATTGAAGACTGATTTAGACAAAATTCGGGTGATCGTACAGATGGAAACTCCGCAGAATGTCATCGGAGTGAAATCATTCCTTGGTCACGTGGGATATTATAGAAGATTCATAAAGAATTTTGCCCAGATCTCGTACCCGTTGGACATACTTACAAGGAAGGGGCAACCTTTCGAATGGATGGAGGCACAAGAAGCGACATTCCAAGAATTGAAGGTATGACTGATCAGTTTGCCGATCTTGGCGTACCCGGATTGGGACAAGGAATTTCATGTGTATGTAGATGCTTCGAAATTTGCTATCAGAACAACACTGACATAGGTGAGTGTTCAAGGACTAGCCCATCTGGTGTACTTCGCTAGTCGACTATTGTCTAGAGCGGAGAGGAATTACAGTACGACAAAGAGGGAAGCTCTGGGAATGGTGTATGCCATGCAAAAGTTCAGGCACTATCTATTGGCAACTCCCTCCACATTTTATGTGGATCATCATGCATTGATGTACTTAGTGAACCAAGGAAGGGTAAGCAGATGGCTACTACTCTTGTAGGAATTCACATTCACCATCATCATACGGTTTGGCGAGCCACCTAACGGCATGAATGAAGATTTTCCCGATGCACACTTATTCCAAATAGCGGCTCTACCCCCATGGTATGAGAAGATTGGGGAATACTTATCCACCTCATCATTCTTGAAGGACATGCCACCAACAGAATAGCGTAAACTGGTGTTGAAGAGTAAAACATTCCAACTCATCAACGGGTTGCTCTATAAGATGGGACCTGATCAAGTACTTTGACGGTGTGTGATGGAGGAAGAAATCCCAGGGGTACTGAAAGAAGCACATGAAGGACTGGTAGGACGACACATGGGGCCTGACGCCACAGCAAGAAAAGTTTTATTGGTAGGACTCTGGTGGCTGACAATACACACTGACACATGGGAATGGGTTGTAGGATGTGACACCTACTAGAGGGTTGGTAAACCATTGAAGTGGGACTTCATGCCGCTCTTCCTGTCGTAGCCTCAAGAGTTGTTTGAATGATGGGGGCTGGACTTCATCGGGCCATTGAAGGTCAGTCAAATGCATTGATGCCAATGCATTGTTGTCGCCATGGAGTACCTAACGAAGTGGGTGGAGGTTAGAGCATTGCCGGACAACACTGCAGTCAGTACGACCAGATTCATGTATGAGCAAATTGTCACAAGGTACGGGATACCTATTCAGATTACGAGTGATCAGGGAGGTCACTTCGTGAATCACGTCATACGACTAATGACATGGAGTTCAAGATCCTACACAATCTTTCCAGTCCGTACTTTCCAAGAGCAAATGGTCAGGCGGAGTCAACCAACAAAATACTTGTATCAGTCATCCACAAATCCTACGACATAGGGGAGGCAGGTTGGCAGGAACGACTACCAACCGTGCTATGGGCATACCGTTCAATTTACAAAGTAACAACTAGCCATACACCCTTCCAATTGATGTATGGGTAGGAAGCTGTAGTATTGATGGAGTACCTAGTACCGAGTCTAAGGATTGTAGTGGAAAATAAATTGGGTGACATAGAGAGTTTGAAGGAAAGATTATTTCAATTGAACAAGCTGGATGAACGACGAGTAATGGCTTAGTGGGTGACAGAGGTACACCAAAACCGGTGGAAGTTTTGGCACAACAATCATCTTTGGTAGGCAAACTTTCAGTCGGGACAGCTAGTGTTGAAATACAACGGTCGTAACGAACTCAAGCCGGGTAAGTTTAAAATCAGGTGGCTGGGACCATTTTGGATCCACGAGATTGGAGAAAACGGAGTAGTAAAATTAGCAAGACTAGATGACACTGTGTTGAAAGATCCAATGAACAGGTCAAAGTTGAAAATTTATAAAGGAACTTGTGCAAGTAAATATGTTCGGATACGCAACCAGAGAAGATTGGCCGGTACAGAAGGATGAAGCCAATAAGGAACAAGACTGGGGCCTAGGAGGTAGCAGATACATTGCCGAAGAAGACTAGGCCGCATCAGGTAGAGATAAGATTATTGAAGAGAGGCTGGCAGAGAGCAAAGTTGAAGGCATCGCAGTTCTCCGAGTGCACAAGCATCTAACGAATGCAATGTTCGAAACGCCTGCCCTATGGTGATGGATAGGGGGGCACTGGAGTTTTTAGGCCCTGTACGAAGGCATAAGAAGGGGATACCTCGCCAAGGAATTGGATGCCGATGCCCAAAGAAAGAAAGAAGAGCAAATGGCGAAGGAACGAAGGGATCACCAACTGAGTGACACCGATGAAGAGGACAAAGAATGGTGGAGTGATGAGCAGTGGAACACGTATGTTGAAAAGATTGGCCCATGCTTGAAGACCGTAATAATGATTGAAGACATGTTCGTGCCACACGTCGATGGATACACGGAAGACCTGTCGAAGCAAATGAGAACGGACACAAGGAAAGTGCCGAAGGTGATGAGGGTCACAACAACCGATGGACTGTGGAGAGTGATATCGAGCCCAACCAGGCCATTGATAGTGGAAGGAGAAGACGTAACGTGGTACCAGTAGTACAAAGGAAGATATGTCAACGACAACTTTAAAGGTATCAGTCTTGCCCCTCTACTTGATAAATGGTTCGATGTAAAGTATATGGGAACATGCTATGAGGAAGAATGCTACAAGAAGCCCCTGTACACATGCAAGTGGCACTACGCCTTGGAACTATGGGTAAGGAAAGGCGAAGAAGTTAGGGGGATGAAAAGAAAAGTAGAGAGAAAGGAGAGAGAATTTGAGAAAAGTAAGAAAAGACAAAAATGAAGAGAGGAGAGAGAAGATGAGAGAGAAAATCAAGAAAAAGTGAAGAGAGAGGAGAGAGAAAATAAAAATAAGAAAAATGCCGAAAAAGAATCAAAAAAATTAAAAAATAAGGAGAGAAGAGAAAATGAAGAAAATAAAAAATAAAAAAAGGTAGAGGCATTGAAAAATGAAGGTGAGAATATTAAAATGGGAAAATTCAAAGGGACGAAGGTATTTAAAATAAAAACAAGAAAAATCAAAATTCGCCAAGTCTCGGCCAAAAAGAAAACCATACGACCATGCAAGGAGGTAACCAGAGGAAGTGAAGTTTGGCGAAAAATCAACTTAAAAAATATTATTAAACTAAAGATCGTACGACCACCAAAGAGAGGCAAGACATTGGCAAAAATCAAAACAAATGGGAAAAGGAAAAAAATCAGTGTACAAAAGAGAAATGTCTTGAGGAGGCAACTGTACGATTTGAGAAGGCAATCATATGACTTGAGAAGGCCACAGAGGAAGCTACATGCCAAATCAAGAGACACACCGTACAACCCAAAGTATATTAGTCATACTATACGGAGGCCGGGAGGCATTATCTGGCGAAGCTTGACGGAAACTTGGGCGAAGCATAGGCAAAGCTCGTACACTAGAAGAACATCGATAGGGACTAGTACATCGTATGCTAGCATAAAGGCTAAAGGTCATACGACCATCTCAGAGGAAGCCCTTGCACAAACAGACAAATGGCAAAGCATCAAATTGGGAGATCGTACAATGCTGAAAGCAAAAGACAAGCCAATAGATCCTTACGGTGTACGAAATAAGGAAGAGGAGATTCACGTACGGACGGGAAGGGATACATGGCAGAGCATCCAAAATGTACAACATGCATTTGGCTGGAACACTAAGAACTTTGTACGAACGACTAAGGGTCTCATCGTACAAGGGTTGGCTGTGCAAGTTAGGAGACAAAATCGCTAGAAGAGGTCACATCGTACAACAAGAGGGATTTGGCAAGAACTCAACACCATATAGCAAGCTTGGGGTAGTACACAAAAGAAATGTATCATTAAATCCGTACAAGTAGGAAAAGTCGTATGAAGCAATCCAAGGTGACAGTTATGGTAACTGGTTTGAGCCACGAATTAATTGCTAGGAGAAACGAAACACAATAGATTTGTATCGCCGGAAAGATACCAAAATGGACAAGGGAAAGAAAGCAATACGGTACAAGCCGAAGGTGGTATCGACAACAAAGAAGAAGAAAATGAGTGCAGACACAGACGCCATGACTTGGGAAAGCTTGACTGGGAACGACTGCAAGCAATGGTGGAGAAATATAGCAGATGATCATATCCTGAAAATTGCACTAAGGCACGCTCGTGTGGACAAAGTAGTACTCTTACCATTTTTCAATGCTTGGGAGTTTGAGCCTTGGTTGAAGGCCATGGTTGAAAATTACTGTCGACATTCACACAAGTCCATTGTGGATTACAGGGGTTGTGCGATGACAGTCTCATTTTGGCCCCAGGACTTTGAACGAGTGTTCGACATACCAGCAACAGGAGCCGGGGTAAACAAATCGGGCAAAATGACTCAGCAGCACAAAGAAGACCTCATCAAGAAAGTATGCTGAACTGATTTGACAACCCAGGAGGAGAGCATATGGAATACGAGCAATAGAGGGCTGTGCAAGCACTACTTGGCAACCCCATAATGGAAATGCTTGCTAGATTTGATGAAATGCAGATTGACAGGGGCAAGCCGAGCGTCGGACATTGCCATTTGGATGGTAGACTACATGATTGGCCTGAGCGTGGGCAAAGTTTATAATTGGGGGTGGTTTTTTTTAGAGTGGATGAGAGAATTTTTGTCATAGAGGCACAAGGCGTTTTACATGACGCAACACGTAATCGCCTTGTTCGTCGATGCCGTCCACACGCAAGTTCCAGAGGGCAAATGGGGCCGGTTGCAGCCACTCACTCACTTGGATCTAGGGTTGCTGACGACATTCTACTGGACGAAGTTAGAACTGAAACAAGTTGGCGAAAACTCCTTGCAAGGGGGGAAGAAAAGGAAACGCAGGGAGGTGTCGCTGGAAAAGGAAGCATCGGCTGAGGAAGCATTAGTAGAAAGTGGCGAAGAGGAGGAAGAGGAACCGATTGAATTATCCTCTTTGATGTTGAGTGACAGTTCGCCGACGGACGAGGAAGTGTCCTTGGCCGTAGGTGCTCAGATGACATCGGGGACAAATGTAGAGGAAGCAACTGTAATACCACTCCTTCAACCTATGAGCTTCACCTTGCTAGCATCGCTAGTTCGTATCGAGAGTCCACCGCCAGTCGTAACATTTACCCTTCTTGCATCACCCATTGGTGTCGGGTAGGCATTGAGAGTAGTAGCCTCTATGTTAGGTGCATAGCCAGGTTGGGTGCCGCTCGCACGAGACTCGACACCGCTAGCTGTCATACCACCAGGGTTGGCAACCATATTGCCAAGTTCGATGATTTTAGGAGAGGCAGTGCCAAGTTCGACAATTTCAAGAGAGGCATTGCCAGGTTCGGTGATTTCAGGAAAGGCATTGCCAAGTTTGGAAGTAAGAGATGGATTGACAAGTTCGACAGCTTCAGGGGTTACATCGCCAGGTCTTGCAGTCTTAGGGGATACACTGTTAGGAACCTCGACCCCTGCAGCATCGCTAGACATACCAGTGATAGTGACTTGGGGAACAATCACAACACAAGAGCAGGTTCCCCTTGTTACATTGCCAGGAACACTGAGAGTGGCACAGATAGATGATTGGCTGGGGTCGGTGGGTTTCATGTTGGAGGTGGCAGAGCCGCTGTTACAGAGCCCTTTAGAGGGTTTGGTTGAGGGTACGGATGAGGGTGGCCCACTCCTCCAGACTTAGCAGAGTGATACTACCAGGTTGGTAGAAGAGGTGCACGAGCAGCCGCCAGTGGCTACAGGCGAGATGGAGATGGTAGGAGAGATGGAGACACTAGCAATGGTACAGGAGCATGAGGGGTAGGCATTGAGGGAGATCCCTACGGTGAAAGAGGAGTCACTTTCAACATCTAGCGGTGAAGAGGAGAATGACTCCATCGGGTCTGGTGGATTGGTCGTAGAGATATCACAGTCGGATCCATCAGATCCTTTGGGGGCTGTCCAACGAGGAACGAGTGATGATGCAGGTAGGACACATTTCTAAAGAGCTCAAGGTTGGCCATTCCCCACTTGTGGCCCAGGAGGTTCAGCGGATCCGTGGATTCATCCAGATGGGGTGTGAGATGGAGTTTACTCGTATCTTCACTAGTCAGGGATGGCCGGTAGGCGAGACCCTAGCGATGCTCAGAGCATGGCGTGGTGGACCACCACAGATGGCAGGAAGGGATGCTCGGGTCCTGGAGAATCTCTTATCATATTGAATTATCCTTCTGTGATGTCTTCTATGCCGTGAAGCGCCAGATATTGTCCATTGAGTTAGCACTGGCAGGGAAGGTAGAGGCATACAAAACGTTGCAAAAGTCAAAGATGAGTCGGTAGAAGCTATGAAGAACCTTCAACAACAATTGATGGAGCAAACTCGGCTAGGCAGTGCTGAGGAAGCTAGAGCAGTGGCCTTGGAGGCCAAGGTGACCGCTTTGGAGGAAGAGGTGTGAAAAAGGGAGCAGGTGTGGGAACAGCGAGTAAAGGAGTTGGAAGAGCAGTTGGCGACAAGGAGCACGGAGGTGGACAAGGCCAAAAGCCAGTTGATGGAGGCAACTTGCATGGTTAAAGCCGCTAGGGAACGAGAGATACATGTTGACTGCCAGCTTCGCGTGCGTACAGAGGAAGTGAGGCTATTGAGGGAGCAACGCTCTCCAACGACCACCCCAAGTTCATCAGTGCATCTAGGGACGTCCTTGCCCGCCCCTTCCTCTCATTAGCATTATGTGCAGTATCATTCCCTTTTTGGTTTGTCATGTTGTTTGGAAGACTTCTTTTGTTGGGGGGGATGATGTTAGCCATCATTGTCTTTAGTTGTAGTAGGCCGGAGTTAGCCGTAGCATAGTCGACCGTAGTCGACCGGTTACTTATGTTTAATAAAACCATTGTTGTAGTGTGAATAATTAATGTAATAAATGTCATGTGTACTTGGGTGATTAAGTCCCGATTAGTAGTCAAGGGGTTATGAAACGTCATGACGGTTGGTTGCTCAACCACCACCGAGCGTTATATGTACTGAGTCATTGTAGTTGGGAATACATTATTCATTATTGATGGTACTGTTGACATCCATATGATTGTACATGTTGATACATACTGTTGGAAATGAATAGAAACATTCCTTACTTCAAGCATCTTGTGTTCTTAGATATGTTGTACTTTTCTATGTTCTATACATAATTTAGTTTACTTCCATAGTACATTGAAATACACCCTGTGAAGTAAATAGGAAACACCGAACCATCTATAGAGGGCATAAAAAGAGGAATATATTCTGAAAAAAGAATCTTTCTGATAAAGGATATTCCTTAAATTTGATCATCAAGAAATACAGCAGATCATTGACAAAAGGAATAGAGGATAATGCAGATCGGTGGTAAGGGACAGCAAGGAGGTTTGTGTAAATAAATATTACCCACTGCAGAACATTATTACAGGTAAGTATAAACTCTCTCTCTCTCTCTATATATATAGGTAAAGACCAATCATGTAGATGCATATATTAATTAAAATTACATATGGAAATACTCAATATAAATAACAGATCTATATGAAGGAATATGGAAATACTCAATATAAATAACAGATCTATATGAAGGAATAGGATATAGGTAAAGGTAAGTGACAAACAATAAAAGAAGTTTAGTATAATTATTAGTAGATGTACAAAGATATGAATCCATGAAAGAATAATCATATATATATAAAAGACATGTGATGCATGATTAGGCAATAAATGATGCTTGTAACAATTATTGAACCTTATAAGTAATGATACCGTAATATGATGAATTTTCATTTGTTGACTTACACTAATGATATCTTTTGAGTATGAAGAATAGATGGATTAAGGATTCGTCACAACAACAATTTGAATTCATATGCAATTGATTAAGTGTTCTTCCTAAGCATCAACCTGCTCTTATATGTACTGACTAATGGTTACTTCAGGCATCAATATGATTCTATATCACTTTAGGCATGGATCTATAAATGCTGTTCCTTATGCATGATTTATCTATTACTATGTATTAATATTTGATTGTTTGAATCTGTTCCTAGAGATTCCACTTATGGTCTGCCCAATCCTAAGAAAGGGATGGGCCATGGAGGGATGGGATTCCACTTACGGTTTCCCCAATCCTATGAAAAGGATGGGCCATGAAGGGGTGGAAGTGCCAAGACCGCTTGGAGCTCCGCCCGTTTCCACAAGTGGGCAAAGTGTTTTCCGCGGTTGGGACATGGTTGGGGAAAGCAGGTACAAGTCGCCAACAGGGAGAGTTGTGGTATACAACCTCTTAGGTTGGTATATGGCTTCGGGTGGACCCACCATGCCATTCCTCCTAGTTCGCAATAGGTTGCATTATTGATAATCTATAAATGTGTTGCCGTGGGTTAATGCTAACAAATGTATTTATGCATATTGGGAAGTGTTGTTTGTGTTGTGAATGCAGGTTTCAATCCAAGATTACATCATTAAAGAGTTATTTTGAAACAACCCTCTATGGTGTTTGATCTGACTTATCTCTGTCTTTGTGTTTCTGATTGTCTCTTGAGTTTTTTGCAATAATTGAAAATAATGTAAAAATGGAAAGGGGAAAGCATAAAACAAGGAAGACCTAGATGCTTATAAATGATTTCAATAAGATATGTTACATACCCATTTGCTGAACATAACTTTTATAATTCTGATTTTATTACAGCAGCCTCATTTTGCATAGATTTCTAGACACCTAGCACATAATAGCTCAAAGTTCAAGTTGGAAATGAAGTAGATCTGTAGAATATAGCTGGATGCCAAAGGTGGATGAAGAAACAGGTCCAAAATCAAAGCGCCCTATCTCCTAGCCAATACGTCCTTCTAGGACAGTACGGCCTGCTCACAGCTGAGGCATGTGCCAAATCAGAAGTTCCAATTTGCTGCTCAGAATGCTTAGGAAATTGCTTTCAAAGGGACGCCAAAGTCATATGCCATGAAAAGAATAAGTACGGCCTTGTAGTCTTGAACCACGAGCTTGGAATGATGAAATCTTCAGCTCCAATGTGCTGGTTATTTACTGGTAATCTGCAACTAAATAAATTAACAAACCCTTGTTCCAGATCTGCCATGCAAATCACAAAGACTTGATTTATTCTTCAAAGCAATACTCAATTTTATGCTCAAATGTTGATCTGCGAGTGAGACCAATCAAGTAGGAACCTTGGATGATCTTGTACACCTGTAGAACCTGTTCTAAGAGAGGGTATCCATCCTCAATCAGCCATCAAAACAAACTTTCAGCAGCAGCTCACAAAATTATAATATATTCTGAATGATGAATAATGAGCCAAACCCTTGCCTTATGTTGAAGGACGCCACTTTTAGGGTTTCAACCTTTGACAAGTCAAAACAAAATATTTCCTCTTGGAAATCAACACCACTTTTCCAATAGCTCATATGATTTAATATTAAATCAATTGTCAAAATGACTTTTCACTTAAATACTTCATAAAGTGACTTTTCACTTAAATATTTCATAAAGTACTTATTTCACTTAAATATTTTATAAAGTGACTTAAAATATTCTTTTAATAAAGTCACTTTCACTTTATAACATTAAATCACTAAATCACTTAATAATAGAATATTATTAAATGACGTGACTTAATAATTCCATAACTCTTGGCTCGGATGTCCAAATGACCTCTCGAGAGTGTCCCATGACCAAGATCAACTGCAAGTGTACCATCATTGACCCGAAATGTCACTTACTAAAAATAGTAAGTAACAAGGACAAGTCTCGAAACCCCTCAGAAAGATTCCCTAATCATTCTGTTAGCCCACGGGAACCATAGTAATATTCTAACCCTGTTCCTTGAGCCATTGGCTAGGAAGGGGACATTACAGTCCGCCCTCCCCGAAATTGCTTGTCCTCAAGCAATCTTATCATATGATGTTGTAATATATCCTCATTCTCCCAAGTTGCATCCTCATCTGGCAGGTCCTTCCACTTAACCAAATATTCCCTGATTACTTTGCGCTTCAAATGACGCTCCCTAGTATCAATGATAGCCTCAGGAATCAAAATCAATATCTCCTCATCCAGAGGTGGTAACACTATAGAAGGTGTCACCTTATGTCCCAATGCCTTTTTGAGGCAAGATATATGAAACACGTTGTGAACCCTACCCTCTGTCGGTAACTCTAGCTCATAAGCCACTTTACCAATCCATCTGGAAACTCGGAATGGGCCATAGTACCGTGGCTTGAGCTTCTCTGAATCACTCTTCCTCAAAGTGGATTGCCTGTATGGCTGCAACATAAGATACACCATATCCCCCTTCTTGAAGGAACACTCCACTCTATGCTGATCTGCATATTGCTTTTGTTGATTTTGTGCCTTCTAAATGTTCTTCAAAGAACTCATGATATCCTGGCTGTCCTGTAACAAACCCTTCGCACTCGACACTCTACTATCTCCGAATAGCAAATCCAAAAAATTGGGAGCATCATACCCATAAAGTGCCATGACTGGTGACATCTATATAGACATGTGATGTGTAGTATTATAGCAATACTCATATAAATGCAACCATCTGACCCATGCCTTTTGCTGCCCCGCAATGTAGTTCCTCAAGTAGCCCTCCACCCATTTATTAACTATCTCGGTCTATCCATCTGTCTGTGGATGGTAGCTCGTTCTCGGAGTGAGTTTCGTGCGACTAAGCTTGAAGAGCTCCTACCAGAATTGACTCATAAATCTTCTATCTCGATCACTCACCATATTTCGAGGCAACCCGTGCAATCAAAATATCTCTTTGAAAAACAAATCAGCAACCTGCACTGCTGTGAAAGTAGTTGAAATTGGGAAAAATTGTGCAAACTTCGCGAGCCTATCAACCACAACATAAATGCAATCTCTGCCTTGGGTTTTGGGTAAACCCGTGATGAAATCCATGGATATGCATTCCCACTTCCGATTAGGAATGTGTAGAGGCTGTAGTAGTCCTGCTGGGAAAGTGTGCTCTTGCTTGTTCTGCTAACAAGTGGGACACTCTCTAACATACTTGAGAACCTCTGATTTGAGCCCCTTCCAAGTGAATTACTCCCTAACTTGCCTTTAGGTTTTAAAATAACCCGGGTGGCCTGCCATAGGGGTGTCATGAAGAGCTCTCAAAATCCTCTTTTTCATAGAGGATCCTAGTGCAAGGAATATCCTCCCTTTGTAAATGATGAGGTCATTCACAAGGGTGTAGTCATCTGCAACTATACCATCAATGAACTCAGAAGCCCACTTATCCTTCGCATACTCAACTGCAATAAGATTCCTCCAATCCTCTTTTACTTCACCTAGAGAACACAAGTAGGGTCTCCTTGACAAGGCATTGACAACTATATTTTTTCGTACCCTTGACATATTCTATGTCAAAATCATAAGCTTGCAGCTTGTTGACCCATTTTTGTTGCCGATCATTGAGGTCACGGTGACTTAGGAAATGTTTTAAACTGTTGTGATTTGTCTTCACCAAAAATTTGCTGTCCACCAAGTACTGCCTGAATTTAGCCAATGCATGCATGATGACTAACATCTCCTCGTCGTAAATGCTGTAACCTCATCTAGAACCCCGAAGTTTTTTCCTCTCAAAAGTGATGGGGTGCTTATCTTGCATCAAGACAACACCAATGCCCTCTCTCGAGGCATCACACTATAGTTCAAACGGCCGTGTAAAATATGGAATAATGAGAACCAAACACGAACTCATTAATCATTTGAACTTCTCAAAACACTGTTGTGCTCTTGGGTTCTAATCAAAAGCCCCCTTCTTCGTCAAGTCTGTAAGTGGGGTGGCTTGTTGTGAAAAGGCCTTGACGAAGCGGTGGTAGAAACCACATAACCCAAAGAACCCCTTCAGCTGAGTGAGATTCGTGGGTGGAGGCCAATCGACTATAGACTTCACCTTCTCAGGATCCATCTTAACCCCCTAGGCACTAATGATATGCCCCAAGTACAATATCTCCCTCATACCAAAGTCACATTTTGATTCCTTGGCAAATAGAGATTCACTCTCCAATATGCCCAACACTGAATCCAAATGTGCCAAATGATGTTAGCTTGGCACGGTCTTCTAATGTTAGCTTTAATACCATGAAGGGAAAAGTATGGATACAAACCATCTTGCCTAACTTTTCTGCCTCCTAATTGGCCACCAGATCTACCACTATATTTCCTATTCTATAGATATGTTGGTATTTCCTATTCTTTTTGATTGCTTCAATAATTAGCATTGAGCTCTCTGCTGCTTGAGGCTTTTGCCATACATGTTCTTTTGCCAGTCCTATTCCTTCTAAGAGAGCAATTGCTTCTGCTTTATTATTTTTATATAGTCCCAATTCAACTGAAAATATTAACAAAGATTGTTCATCATCATTCTAAAGATATCCCCCTCTTGTGCTAATCTAGGATTTCCTTTTGCAGCTCTGTCGAAATTGAGCTTAACTCAAAATTTGGATGATTTTTCTACAGTCCTTTAGGCTTCTTCAGACTATTCCTATCAAACCCATCATCAAGCTTCTTG
The DNA here is from genome assembly GCA_007258455.2 of Sequoia sempervirens. NCBI lineage: Eukaryota > Viridiplantae > Streptophyta > Pinopsida > Cupressales > Cupressaceae > Sequoia > Sequoia sempervirens. The sequence goes on along the minus strand of VDFB02273287.1, from coordinate 228,733 downwards.
ATCAACTTCAATCTTTTTAGAATTTCCTCATCTTTATATAGCTTATTTGATTTGTGTCCAAGTCTTGGAGTAATTTTGATATAACAAGGTTCTATTCTGCATTGTAAAGTAAATTGGTGTTAAGGTGTGCCAGAGACAGAAAATTGGTTATCCTTACATTCATAAGGTCTAGTTTTCCTGCAGATATCTGCGAATTTGAGTTGATTCATTTTTTCATGAACCTTTTTCATGAGCCTAAGGGTCACTCCTCATGGCCTAGCAGAGCTTAAAGTGTGGAAGAGGAGACCCTCTCTTGTTCAGGGTCTGAATCTCATTGGTCACTGCAAGGATCACTGCAATTGTAATGAGCCTATTTCCATGGAACATCCTGTTGATAAATCTTTGGGCTTAGAACTAAGAGGTCAGAGTACCCAACATGATGTATTTTTTCTTTGCAAGAATTCAATTTCATTCTTCTCCAATGGGGGGATACTCAGGTTAGTATTAAAAAAGACTTATTTTGGGAAAGCCGTAGAGGGGATGTACATAAAATTGTAGTGGAATGCTTGGTTTTCCAACGGCACAAAGAGGAGACAGTTAAAAGGGGAGAATGTACACAAATTTGTGGCAGAAGGCTTGATTTTCCTACATGATGCATTTTTGCTTTGTAAGAATTCAACTTCGTTCTTCTCCAACGGGGGGACACTCATATTTTCTTAAAACCTAACACCATGTTCAAAAAGTCTTCTTTTGGGAAAGTCATAAAGGGTATGTACATAAATTTATGTCAGAATGCTTGGTTTGCCAACAAAACAAAGGGTAGACAGTCAAAATGTTGGACCTTCTTCAACCATTAGCAATTCCTACTTAGTGTTGGGAAGAGGTGTGCATGGACTTCATTGCTGGATTGCCCAAGTCAAATGGGAAGAACACCAGCATGGTTGTAGTAGACAAGCTCACAAAATATGCTTATATTTTTGTGCCTTATCCTATCCTCTGATGGCTAGTATAGTGGTGAAGGAATTTGTAGACATTGTGTAGAAGTTGTATGTCATCCCAAAAATCATAGTAAGTGATTGTGACCCTATACTCACTAATAAATTCTAGACTGTGTTGTTATCTTGTGTGGGTGCCTAGCTAGCTCATAACTCTTCTTATCAGTGTCAATTGGATGGTCAAATGGAGATGGTTAATAAGTGTTTGGATGGTTATCTTTGTTGCTTTGCATTAGATAAACAGTCACAGTGGGTTCAGCAGTTACCACTAGCAGAATGGTGGTATAATATTTCATTTCACAGCACAACCAAAATATCACCATTCACAGCAATCTATGGATACCAACTGTCATCTCAATGTCTTCAGTATGAATCCAGCCTAAAGTTTACACAACAGAGGAATATATTCAGCACCAATATGAAGTTCTTTCAGATCTCAAATAGAATTTAGCTGACACAGAATTGGATGAAGCAACAAATAGATCAGTACAGGAGTGAATGGGTATTTCTCAAGTTACAACCATATAAGCAACTGTCCCTCAAGCAGCAAAAGGACAAAGAGCTAGCACTGGAGTATTAGGTTTCTCTTATAAGGTATCACAGCACATTGGTAGTGTAGCATACAAATTGGAGCTGCCAACATCTTCCCAAATCTACCTAGTTTTTCATGTCTTGTTTGAAAAGGTCATTTGAGATAAAACAACAATTTGAGTTGGACGAAGGATAAATTATTCTGGAACCTGAGACTATCATTGTAGAAACCCCTGTTCTCACTGTCTTATGAATCTGTTTGTTTTTCGCTTGTTTTTGACGTTTTTGGTTTTTTTGGTGTTTTTGTGCATAAATTGAAAGGGTGCGATTTTGAAAGAAAATCTAATCAATTCAAATAAATAAATACTGAAGCAGATAAGCTTTGTAAAAGGTAGCATATGATCTTATTATTCCTTTCAGATGTTTACAATAATGGATCTTCAACATGCAGACAAAGATAAGATAAAATATCTCAGATCAAGAACCTGATTTGCAGCCGCCTGAAGAAATTGATGAATGGTACGATCTGCACTTGACAGGTGTTATCCTACTGCGGGATGAAAGGAAGACAATAAAGAACCCTAGCCGCCCCTGTCTCCATCATTTTTCAGCCAAAGGATGAAGCGCTTTGCCCAAGGAAGGAAACACGCCTTTTTCAGCCCTCTGTGAATGGTACGGCCTAGCAACCAGCCAGCAATGAATCTGTACGGCCTTTATTAGATTGGTCTGGAATATAGAAATAGGCGCCTAAGATGAAGAATCACTTCCAAGAAGAATTCCTGATCAAAACCCTGAATGAAGCAATCAACTGTGAAGCTTTGTGATAACCTCTGGATGAAGATATCTCTCTCACAGGCAATAAATCAGCTGGTATTTCACAGCCTCTGAACTGCACACACTGAAGATGGCTCGTTCTCCAATGCAAGATGAAAATTGGAACCCTTGGCTCTGTTCTTAGAAGAAGGACTTGTCAAAAATTCGATTTCAAGCATAATGAGCTCAAATCCCAATGAAAACCCTTATATCCCTCAAAAGTTCGACTTTTCTCAATTAGGCATCATTTAAATAAATTTGAACTTTTCTTTTTAATTTTTCAATAGTCTCAATCTCACTTTTAATTATAAATTATAATTAAAAGTGGCCCCCTTCAATGATGGTCGACCCCTTGAGACAATCACTTAAGTTATAATATTAATTAATATTATAACTTTATAATATAAGCTTCGAATAATTAATATTTAATTAAACAATTAAAATATTAATATCTTTCTCAATTTACGTCTGATTAACGAACCGTCTGAAGCTGGAGAAAAAGTGATTGATTTTGCACATGACCAAACCATACTGTTAAAAATAGCAGGGGTACTCCACCGAATGACTATTACTGCTAAAAATAGCAATTCAGGCAAATGGTGTCCGAATGATCCCGAACGAAAGCCAACTGGTAAAACTCTGACAACCGAAGCCAAGCCAAGCTCCATCAAGACCCTCTATCCATCCTATCAGCCTACGAGGGTCGCATAATAGGCTAATCATAAGCTCTGAGAGATGTCAACTGGAAGGGGACATTACAATCATGCAGACAAAGAACAGACAACTAAGGAGTAGGATGATCACAAAATATCTCATCAAGTTGAAGAATTTGCCACAGGAAGAGTCCAGCTAGGAGGATGAAGTATTCTTAGAGTAGTACCCACAATTGTGTGTTAAGGACACCACTTCCTTGAATAGGGGGCATGCTATGACCTTAAACCTGGAGATGTTGAGATATGTATTGATGACTAGGGTGCACACTATCCTTATTGTTAGTTCCTAGATGTAATAAGTATTAGTTTAGATGACCTGATTGGGATTAGGAGATCATTATGGCCAAATGGTGCTATACATAGGTGGTAGTGAATAGTAATTAATGATCATATTGTGCATTCTGTTTTTATTCTAAAGCTTGTGGAGGTTGCCTCCTTGAAGTGGCTTTGTTATTAATCATTTACTCTTGTCATATTTCACTATTGCCATGTGGATCTGCCTTGCTTGGTTGTGTTCGAATACTAAATTTACTATTATGCCATTGCTATTATGTGAAGTTATTCTGAATACTCTTGTATTTCTGCCCTTGCGATAAGTAATTTCAGTATAGAATTACTAAAGATGTGACAACATCTCATGTCATGATCTCTTGCTGTGCTCTTCATTGGCTTTATGGTTCATTTTGGGGTATTGTCCCTACAGGAATTTTTGTACTTAGCTCATATTTTTCAAGGTTTAACCATTTGAAATTTACCTCCTCTTCTCTAGTTTACATTTCTTTAGTGCTTTGTTTAGTAAAATTTTCATTATCTATGGCCTTTTTTGTCTAGCCTTCTTCATTGTAGCTCAATGTACTTTCTAAGTCACATTGATCTACTTTGGTCATTTGTGGACATCAATATATTTTTTTTCTTTCTATCGTTGAGTTGTATTTATTGAGTCTTTGGGTGCTAAGCTTGATATTGAGTGACATCAATTGATTCTTTTGGGGTTAGGTTTGGTTCTCAGATGTATTAATTGAGTCATTTAGGGTTAAGCTTAGGATTCAGTCCTTGGGGCTAAGCTGTATATTGAGGCTTATTTGTTTGGGACTGAATTTTATGTTGAACATTGATTTGTGTCTAGTGTTTTAGGGCAGTCAGGAAGTTGAGTTAGTTGGAGTCTACATTGGTAAAGTCTTCTCTGTGGTGAATCTCAAGGTATGTCTGACTTCATCTGTTGTTTGGTGACATTCTTCCTTCGTACTAGGCCTTAATTTTTAATTTTAATTTTTTTTTTAATGCTTGCTAGTGCTTTGAATTATCCTTATATTTTTTTGATCAATGCACATGTTCAAGAAAGGGACACTTTCTAACAGCTGAGGTTCTGTTGAACTAGAACAATTGGTATTTATTAGATAGATCAACCTAACTTTTCCCCAGTGATTATTTCAAATAAAGAGTTCTATTAAGTAATGAGGCACCTAAGCACTGGGTTTCTTTACAAATTGTAGCTCATTGAACATAAGGTGGTCATACTCTTTTCACTTCAGGTACTGTGTCAAAAACTCTTTCCCTGTTTTGGGTTTATTATTTCAAACTACATCCCATTTCATATTATTGGGATTAGCTTCTTCCTCAATCTCTAAAAGAGGTTCATCTTTGTGATACCAATATATCAGAGTTTTTCCTCAATTCGTATAATGATGCTTGGCAGTTGTAATTATTAATATCTTTATATCGTTTGGGCTACAGATCAATAAAAGAAAATTTAGCATACTCTCTCACTATATATGTATACTGCCAATAGAAGGGATGATGTTTGGTTTAGTGGTCTGGGTTGGGATAAACTCTTGAATTTCTCCTTAAACATTCTATTGATTGTTGAATTGATTAGACAATAGTTAATTCACTGGTTGTTCTTGAAAGCTTCCTGATTTGTTCCCTTTGATTGTGTTCTTTTGCAGATAAGACTTGCAGGACAGATGCTTTATTATTTGCTGACAACAGGATCAGGTCTACAAACATTGGGAGAAGAATATTGTGATTTATGCCAGGTCAACAATTGCTCTATTATATTATTTTCATCTTAGCTATTCAGTCTTACCCACCATTCTTATCTGAATCTTCTGTTCACACCTCATTGTGTAAATAAATAATGGCGAGGAACTTCCATTTTCATGGGGATTAACAATGGAGAACTCTATTAAAAAAATGTGACCTGGAATTTTCTGTGGGCTTAACAAGGGAATGTGGATAGTAGATGTGGATGAGCCTTTATAATATGACTCAATATGTGCATACAAGAGGAGGACGCATGAAAATGCAGAACAGAAAGAGAGACTATGGGGATTGCTGCCAAAACTGATTCTGTAGACTCTTCATTAGCGTAAGTTAAATGGAATATCAAGGATTAGGATGTGTGTTGGCTGAATAATGCCAAGCACATGTAAACTGCTGCAGAACTGCATGCAAATTCATGAAAGTTCAGAGAAGTTGTGACTTTTTAGACAACTGTTGCCCTTGATTGTGTAAAGCCAAGCTTGGATTGTTTTGGAAAGATGTGAAATCTTTGCGAGCCCAACTGCTTACTTTCCTTGCTTATTTACTGAGAAATCTAACTTTTAATCCTAAAAACAGCTGGTATAAATTATTTGTTTTATGGTGTAATAAGATAATCTTTTGCAAAAAATAAATAAATAAAAAGACCAGCTTAGTTGTTCTAGCTCACATACAGCTGGCAAGGCTCCTGTGAATTGAAATCCACCTTAGTCTAACTTACACGTAGTTAGTAAGACTCCAATGAACCATGCCAAGTATACATACAATGATGTAAATAATTACAAGGGGGATTCTCATTATTTCCTCCTCGTTGGGAGGAAGTTTTTCCCCAACTTTAATACGAGACTAGGAAACTTATCCATAAAAGGTAACGTAGAGAACTGTATTCCTTGTGTTTACAAAGGTGCCTTTGAAGGAGATGAGCTAAGTAGTGTGCTTCTGGCAGTTGTTGTATGAATTTTGAGCAAAGTATCACCAACCAACAGTTGTTAAAAATTGAGAATGGTTGCCTCATGATGAGTGATGGAATGGCTCATACAACTTGCTGGTTTACGTTGATAACAGGATGGATGCTCAATAAAGCTAGAAGGTAAAAGGTGAAAGGCATTAGGCACAACTACAAGGAGAATGGAATAAGGCTAAAATCTGATTGTAATGTTCATTGTGAAACCTTTGTTTGTTCAAGTGAAGGCAGATATGATCACCAACTTCAAATGAATGAGGTGTTTATTGCCAAATAATGACATTGCCTATTGCAACATGAAAAACAGAATATAACAAAATATATGAAGAGATTGTAGACCAATATCATTGATTGCTTTATTCATTAAGGGTAGTGCTTGTACAAACTGGAGGCTAGGGAGCATCTATCAAAATTAGACTAGCATCCTTGACTATGAGAAGCATACAGTGCTCGATGGTTGCCAAATAGAATACAAACATCAACTACTTAAATCCAAATCCTAGCAACTACCCACAAGCTGGCAAGTAATTAACTTACAGTCAGTTACAACCAAAGTAACATAAGTTGATTTATATGAAACACATCATCCCCCCGCTAAAAGAAGAGTCAGCAACTAAAATTTTAAAAATGAATGTTTTCGTTGGGTATCAGGAGAAGGAGACATCCTTGGTGGTAATACTTCAGCATCTATTGAAACAGAAGGTGTAGTCAAAGTGCGTTGAATGGCAGCTCTAAGCTTGTAGACCCCTTTAGTTCTTTGTTTCAAATGGCAATGATTTCACATTATCTGGAGGTTTTGACCATGTGAGCTGCTTCCATGAATTTCTTATGTACCTGATCGTAGGCTTTAGTAGTACTAGCCACTTTTGTTTGAACTGCTCCATTTGTTTGAACTGCTCCATTTGCTCTTCTGCTACTGCCAACTCTGTTTTGGCAGCTCCCAACTTCGTTTTTGCAGCTTTGGTGAGTGGGATTTGTTGACTTAATTGCTTCTAGAACTACTTTTTCCAATCCTCCAATTCATTGCGTAATTTTTTCAGAAGTCTTAGTTACTTGATCAACCCCCTCTAAAGCCTTTAGTTGTGCAGACATCTCAAACTGCAATATGAGATATTGGTACAGAAATGACACTCTATTGAACATAAAGCTTCCAGAATCTTCCCTTTTAAACCTCTAAAGGAGGGAGCAATCTGAACTGGTAACCAAATATTTTGCATTTCCTGAGAGAGCTGCCCTGGTCGTCTTTGGTTGGAAATATATTTGGATGAACTCCATGTGGTATTCCCCCTCAAGAAATTTCTGAATTTACAAAACCTCTTGTATGACCAAGGGAGAGTTTTTGCTATCTAGTCTCGCCACACTATCGACCACATCCAGTATCACATGGGCCATGGGCTTTTGACTCTAAATAAATTGATGTAGAGTCCCTAGTGGATCAACAAGATTCCACTTTTGAAAGTGTATGGTAATCTGTAATGTCCCGTTTTTCGGTTACTTCAGCATTGAAATTGGCTTTGGCTTTCTTGTGACAGTCAGTTGTGCCAGAGGGGATGCTTGATGTTCTCAATGAGCTCCTATGTATTTTGGCACCCTTAGTTGTCACTTCCGAAATGGTTTTTTGTACTTTCCGCATCTTTAGTTGGCTGTGCGTGAAATACTTAATAATTAAATAATTAATTGAAAGTTGTCAAAAAAACATAAATTAAAAGACAACTTAAATTAATTATTTTTTTAATATGTGCAAAAGTGACTAAAGTATCAGAAAAATTAATTAAATTAATAGTCATTTTGGTGAAATGATTAATTTTAAAAAGGGAATTAAATTAATATCAAATATTGGATTTTCAAGAAAGGGGTGTGAGGAGTTACAAAAGAAGGAATAAAAAGTATTTTGGAGTTCATTTTTAGGAGGGGTAGAATTTTGGAGAAACAGGTAATTGTTGGTTGAATGAAGTTCACCCAAAGGCTTTGTGAGGACGAAAACCTTTATAGAGGACATCAACTTCGAAGGTGGAAGATCCTTCCTAGTTGGTCTGCAGGTGGCTCCACTCAAGAATCATGCATAGGTTTTCATTGTTTAAATTACAAAATTTAATGGAAGGGATTACATGTGCAATTTTGTGAGGCCTTGCCAGGCAAGACAAAATTGCTAGAGTTTGGGGTTGCTAACAGGAAATGAAGTTATTTTTAGGTATGTATGTTCTTAAGTTGGGCATTGGATTTTAGAAGGTTATTTGAGTAGTTAAAGCATTTTGTAAGGGGTGTATTGAATCTTTGATGTTCTCGATGAGCTCGTGTATTTGGCATCCTTAGTTGTCACTTCCGAAATGGTTTTTTGTATTTTCCACATCTTCAGTTAGCTATGCGAGAAATATTAAATAATTAATTGTAAGTTGTTGAAAAGACAAATTAAAAGACAACTTAAATTAATTAATTTTTTAATATGTGCAAAAGTGACTAAAGTATTGAAAAAGTCAATAAAATTATCAAGTCACTTTTCGGTGAAATAAGGATTAATTTTAAAAAGGGAATTAAATTAATAGTAAATATTGGATTTTCAAGAAAGGGGTGTGAGGAGTTACGAAAGAAGGAATACAAGTATTTTGGAGTTCATTTTTAGGAGGGGTAGAATTTTGGAGAAACAGGTAATTGTTGGTTGAACAAAGTTCACCCAAGGGCTTTGTGAGGAAGGAAACCTTCATAGAGGACATCAACTTCGAAGGTGGAAGATCCTTCCTAGTTGGTCTGTAGGTGGTTGCACTCAGGAATCACACATAGGTTTTCATTGTTTAAATTACAAAATTTAATAGAAGGGGTTACATGTGCAATTTTGTGAGGCCTTGCCAGTCAAGACAAAATTGCTAGAGTTTGGGGTTGCTATCAGGAAATGAAGTTAATTTTAGGTATGTATGTTCCTAAGTTGGGCATTGGATTTTAGAAGGTTATTTGAGCAATTAAAGCATTTTGTAAGGGGTTTATTGAATTTTTGGTTGGTCAGCTCATAATATAAGTTGGGGATTTGATTTCTTTTGTTTGGGGTGTTTGTAAATGGTGTTTTTTGGTTGCCATTGAACAAACCGCTAGGTGATATTGAGAAGGGGCGAAATTTGGGAAATTCGTGAGATTTGGACGTGCTTATAAACATCTAACTAGACAACGCAACTCATTCAATTAAAAAGGTGAGCCATGGGAGAAGACACAAGAAGTTTATACCAAGCTGACCTGAAGGGAATCAAAACTTTGGTCTAAGCAGCAATCTTAATTAATTCAGACCATTGTAAATTAAACTAGCTGTACGGGTTATATTTAGACAAAGGGCTTGTTGTGACCTTTTCACACATCGCCCCATCGCCGATGGGGACCCCCAGTCGTCTGCTTGTTTTTAGGGTTTTGTCTCCTTGCAACGGTTTCGTGAGGTCGCCTTATTGAGAGTTTCAGGTCAGTTTGCCGAGAGTTACCTGAGCCAAGTCAGTAATCCATGCTTGAATCAGTGCGTAGACGTCATGGAAGCGCTCAGAAGGCCTAGGAAACGAAGATCGTTAGTGAATTTGGCCAATTCTGACACTTCCTATTTTTTAGGGAAATTTGCTTTTTCGCTTTTTCATTTTTGGCATTTTTGGACCAAACAAGGTTCCCTATTTTTTAGGGTTTTGCTTTTTCTATTTTTAGAAAGTTTCTATATTTGGAAGGTCTCGAATTCCAAAAATGCACTCAGAAGTTCAAAAAACTCGATAGAACTCTCAGAAAATCAAAGAGAAAATTGAAAAAATTATTGAAAAATCTGGAAAAACAAGCAAAAAGCATGAAAAATCAGTGAAAAGCATGAGAAAATCAGACTGAAAAACATTAAATTCTGGGAAAATCAGTTCAAAACCAGTCAGATCTGAAGCACAAAATCACAGAAAATTAACTCAAAAAAGATGGAATTCATGAGAAATTTGGTTAAGTCTGAAATTCGCCATGAAGAAAGTCCTTGAAATGTGGGACGGAAAGAGGAAGGAATGTCTGGAAGCTTGTGAAGTCCGACCCAGCAGTGAAAGAAAAATGTCAAGGACTCTCTAAAGTCTGCCATGTCAAGTGCCAAAAGGTTATGAAGTCCGCCAACCTCAAGAGGGATGATGCCAAGATTCTTCAAAGTCCGCCAAGCATGTCCAAAGAGGAAGGAAAGTCCGCCATGCACTTGAAGGGAAGTGGCAAGAAGGTGAAAATGAAGTTCGCCAGCAAAGGTGCCCAGCGGGAGACTAAAGTCATTTCAAAATGGAAGAATGTCGTAGACACCGATCTTGGACACGTCGACTTTGATGAGTTTAAGAAAAGAATGTATGGACAGAATGGACTTCCCACACCGATAGCCAGACGGATAGTAAGAAATGGAATATTTCAGGCAGTTGGATTCCCACCGGCAATGGATTGTGCAGAATTGATGGTGGAGTGTGCTCTCCACTATGATGCTCAAAAGAGACAGATCGTTGCACCTGATGGCAGAATTTTGGCACACTTGAGCCAAGTGGTAATTCAAGAAACCTTCGGCATTCCAGAACATTCACGGACGGTCTATAAGACCAAGGAAGAAGCCAAGAGGTTATATGACAGCAAACCAGATTTGTGCGCCACAACTGTTAACAAGGTATGGATGGACAAGCCTAAGCCATCAATAAAGAAGATGCCCAAGAGACCCCGCCGGACAGATTTCAAAGAAGATTTTGGGGACATCATCTTGATGCTGAACAGAGTAGCCGGCAACCCGCAAGGCACCTTTTTCGAGAGCTGGATGTACTATTTTATAGACGAGATCACTTCTGGCGTCAAAATGTTCAACTGGTCACGGATGATAAGTGACAACCTCCACGAGCAATTGATCAACCTTGAAGAGACTAAGTCTTTTCACATGAGCTCATATATTGTATACTTGTTGGCCAGATCATATAAGTATCCAGGACTAATTTGCAAGGGCAAAGTTGGCGGCGGGGAAAACGAACTCAGGCCTTACGATTGCTACCCACAACTCCAGTTGAAGGAGAAATCTCATTTCAGAAGGGTGCATGATGCCTTCCTAATGCATATTGCCAGAAAGCTTCAAGGAGGGGTGCATTAGAGGCTGAGTCATGAGGCGAAAAGTCTAATCAGTAAATACGGATCTTGGTTCATCCAGTTCCCGAAATTCACATATGTCAGGATCCAGGGATTTACTGGAAATCCCTATAAATTGCCCATTTATCTGACAAATCGGATGATTTTGCTCGAGGTCCTGAGACAGTTAGAGGAATATCAGAACATCCAGAGGCCAACCAAGAAGGCATCTGTCACATTCCCATTTTTCATCGGGAATATGTTGGAGTATTGTCCGTCAGCACAGGCAGCTGAGAGTGCAAGGTTGGAGATCCAGTGGTATCTGTTTACGGCCTACAAGTCTAGGGTCAACTTTGACCCACATCATAATATTCGGACAGTAGAGGGGAGAAAATACAAGCACAGAGTGGAGTTGGAAGACTTCTGGGCAAATGCTGCTGATGAATATGAAGTCAAAAGGAGATTATGGTCCAGAATGCCAGTTGACTTCATGAGGGAAATTGAGTTCTGCCGGGTGCCTGACCAGTTACAAGATGATGGAAACTACATCCAGCTGCACTTCGAGGAGAGTCGACCTATTCCTCCCGTGAAGTGGTCAGAACCTGAGCACGCAGACTTGGCGACCTTGATGAGACCAGTGACTAAGTACTCTCAGTGGTGGGTTGACTATCATGCCCAAGAAATGAGACAGAGAGGAATCACGCTCACATATGATCTACTTAGCGAGTCAGAATCGTATTCTTCTAATGCCGGTGCATCCCATCAGGATTTGGTAGAAATTGGAGAGAAGAGGAAGGAAATAATGCCAAGTACTGAACCTGTTCAGAAAAGACATAAGGGAGAGTCATCTCGTTCAGCAGCATCTCGAAACTTTGACGAGCTGGTGGCTACAATAGATGAGTCCTTGGTGGAAATACTTGTACCTCTTGCAGTTCAGGAAGAGAACGATGAACCTATTCAGCTGGATGATGAGGAGCCTTCGTCACCTACGGGCACGAAAATCTTAGGTTCAGACAATGAGATAGAAGTCCGAAATAATAACTTCGAGGAGGGAATGATTTCCGCTCACAGAGGGGTTGTGGATGTTCCCTATGAAGAAGAGGTTCAGGTAGAAGATGGAATTGAACAGCCGACCATTCCAGATTGGCTGATAGAGAGAATGAAGATTCAGGTACCTGTAGAAGCTCAAGAAGAGGAGGATGATACTGCCGATTTCTTGGCAAGGTTGGAGCAAGTTGCAATCAAGAAGCCTGCCAAGAAATTCTCTACCATTCAAAGGGACGAGACAGGCAACCGTTCCGCACACGTTGCAGTACCCATAGTGGACAAGCCACGAGACGAGATTACTCCTCAAGAGTATGCCATAACCATTGTAGATCTTGGCCCGACCTCAAAAGGTCAAGAAGTAGAGGAATTAGATAATTCCGTCTCGACCATCAAAGCGAGATTGGAAAAAGAAGTGGCTAAGAAGAAAGAGTATAAGAAGGAGGTTGAACATCTTAAGGAGTACATACAGCATTTGACCCAGCCACTTGATCAGGGTAATGCGATAGCTCCTCCTCTCCTCAATTCATCACAGGAAGTGACCAAGGATGTCGAGCACGAAATGGTAACGGCCAAGGAAGCTCAGGATTGGATGGCGAGCGAGGACACTGAAGCGGCATTGTTCATGGAGAAATTGGCACTTGCTTATGGGCAAACCTCATGCTTTCTTTCTAGACTTATGGATATGGCGGAAACATGGGAAGGTATTCCGGATATGCAGGAGAGGCTTATTCCAAGCCTTAGAGTCCTAGAAAGGTGATTGCTGCAGGAGCAGCATATGATTTCAATCACTGGTTTTGGGCAGTAACTATACGTAGGGAAGTTTTGGAGAAGGCAAAAGTGGATGGACTTAGAATTGAGGAGCAGGTAAAGGACATTCAGGAGAAAATTCATATGACAGCAACAGAAGTATTTGATCAAGAGATTGTCCGAGAAAAGGACATGCAGCTGGAGGAGCTGAAACGAAAGGTTCAAGAGGTTTTCTTCTTGACTACTGGACCACTTCTAAGACAGGATTTTGCAAAAGTAGCAAGTCTTTCAGCCATCCAGAGTGATTTTGGGAAGCAGGAAGCGAATTGGGCAAATACCTTTGCCAAATGTGCAGAGAACTTGGATGAACTTGAATTCTAGATTAGCATGCTGCCACCTGTCATGATGGAGGTCATTGCAGTAGTGTCCAAATTCGTCGAACGCAATGCTGCTCAGAAGGATAAGGACGCCTCTCCTTGAAAATAGCTTCAACTGCCTCTTTACTGATAGTTTACTGATGGATGATTCATGTTATTTTGGGCAACCCTAATTAGGGTTGGGTTGTAATAATCTTGGCCGTTGATATTGTTTTAATCTCGGCCCTTCATTTCATTTTTGAAACTCTATATAAACTGATGTTCTCTCACTTTCATTTGTGTGGAGACAGTATATGAGATTGTTGCATTGAGACTATTTCGAATAATAAAAGCTCTTATGCATGATTTGCTTTGAATAACTTTTATTGTCAAATAGTAAGCGAGGTTGCATATCTTCTTCCGCCATCGATTAAAGTTAGCACTAAGTTAAATAGAATTTGCTTTGAAAGTTGGTTAAGTGAATGAGAGATTGATAGTACTGATTCAATGGTGAAGTCATGCTCATACTTTCTTCGAATGGATGATTTGCATTCGATGCGTAAAGTTAGCTTGAGCTTATAATTGTGGAAGCTTAACTTCAACCTCATTCGAGGTTTGAAAATTATTATCACACCCCTAGAAGATTGCACCCACTTTGCGTATGTTGTTCTGCAGGAGGCGAAACAAAGTGCGGTTATTTCCCTTCATCGAATCTTATTGTCTCTTGAATTCTTAGGCATAAAATAGATTCTCTGAACCCTTATCCTTTTGCCATTTTTTTTGAGATCCAAATTGAAGTCCTAATTGAGAAGCCTTTAATGATAAATCCGCCTAAGTCCCAAACTTGTGAAAATTCCTTTAAACGTAAGTCCCCTTGTTTATTACCAGCAAATCACAACGCCCATTGAGCTTATCCACACGTCAAGACTTGACTAAAGAAACCTTGGAATCGCCAATATGACCTTCTTGCAATCTTAGCATACGCGGTGGTTTTTCAAGAGAGGATAGAGTGTCTCTGGACATTTTATTCTGAAGTGTTCGGTGGATGATAAAACGTACATCAACAGGGCCATGCCATTTAGGCTAGTTGATAGGGGTTTACAGCAGTGGTGTTAAACTGAGGAAGCATGTCGAGGTCTCCTTTACTAGGTGCGATATGGAAATTTGAATTGATGTTTGGAAAATATGCATTGAGTTGGTTTGTCAGAATTGCGAGTCTAAGCTGGGCATGGTAAGGAGCTTGTTAATGTTCAATTCAACCTCTTTATTGAGTTGTAAAAATTTCCAGCGCAACTCACCCTGAAGCTGGCATAACAAATTTCCAAGAACATAAGGAAGATTAAAACATATTATCGGATGGCATTGAAGTTAGAACATTTTTTTGGCAAAGTCGTGAAAATATGGGTTGTCATGGTGCATAGAGCCATAGTAACTTTCGAGTTGGATCATTTAATAGCCACTAGGTCTGGAAGGGTTGACGGAGTCAAAGGAAAAAGCATAAGTTCACCCCATATCAAAGTTTAAAGGCGTCAAGGATTGTTGTAAATTAAGTCAGTTGAGTGCGGCTAAAGGACGGGGCAGAAGTATGGGGAATAATTTATTCATAGCTGAATCTAATATTTTTGGCATTGGAAACAACTCTTGCATGGTTCGGGTCTGCTGTAGCTGCACAGAGATATAAAGACACTATTTTAGTGTATTGGCGGTGAAGGACCTTTGGAGCTTTGTGAATGATTCTTGTATTCATTAGTGAAAGCTACAGAATGTTGAAGGAAGAATTTAATAAATGATGGGCGCTGAAGATTATTTTATTCACTGTGCAAGTTTAACTTCTGCTGCATTTATTGAAGGTTAGAACTTGTAATTCTTCACTTTTGTATGCTGCTGTGTATTAGCAAACCATTTATTGCAGATATATTATTATAGCTGTTGCAAGATATATTCGGTTTTCATCTAGTGAGAAATATAGAGTATGATTAAGTTAACACTGTGGGAATATGGTAAAATGAAACAATCAAGTCCATGCAGAAATGCTGTTTGACAAAAATAACTTTGGGTTGAGATGCACAATTGTGATGAAATTAATCAGAAAAATTATATTCTGCACAAAAACAAAATATAGGGTGGACATTACAAAATCTGTCTTGGATGTTCCTTTGAATCACTATTTGGTGCAATGCGTGTGAATGGAAGAAGTAATGTAATGTCCCTACCAATATACTACAACAAACTAGTAATTTTTATTTTATTTTAGCTCATAGACATTTTGTCAAATAGTTCGCAAGCAATGATGTATTCAATATTTCTGATCTAAATACTCATAGCAGCTGCAACTAAATCACAAATATATTGACATAATCATAAACACTTTGTATTTATTGAGTTTCACTGAGGCATTTTAGCAAACAATTGTTGAACACATGGTTCACTAATATAATTGAATGAGTACATTACATAATGAAATCTGACCTCAAGATGCTGGACAATACTATGAAAGTAGTTGCAAGTCACTGTAAGTTGAAACAGGCTTAATCTGTCCCTTATCAAAATTGTCCTCTCTCCAGAATGCTGTTACAGACATACCCATTACTTTTGATCTGCTGAAAACAACCTGAAATTACACAAATGCCAAGATTTGTTGTGACCCACCTTGGATAGCTGTATGAGGTTGAAATATGATGTGATTGGGTGTTAAGAACACTAAAATGGTAGTCTCAGGCAGCGACCTCCTTCAAAAGCACTCACGCCTTCCTCTTGGGTACTGTGACCAGCAATCAATGATGCTGGGGATGCTAAATGGCGGCTGGAAGTTAGAGTCTAAACCCCTTAAATATATGCAGCAGGTACTCCAACAAAAACTCATGCCTTCTCAGTTCAGCCAGCAAAAAGAATAGGGATGATAAATAAACCAAAAAAATTTGCTTTAAACCACTTCACAACTCCAAAATGCCTCTACTCACTTGGTACAGCTACCAAAGGGACTACCATATGGTACGACCAAAATTGTAGAATGATAAGACTATCACAATAAACAAAATCAGAAATCTTACCAATAATTTCACTTTTAAATTCCTCTTATTGCTTTGATACGATTTGCAAGCAAATGATTTATTTTGATTTAACTCTCAATCTTCAATTTGCAACTGTAATGGAAACCAAATAAAACAAACCTGTAAAAGATATTTCAATTCTTCAATGCGAATCTCCACAAATCCCATAACATTCGGCACATTGGCAAACCTCTATATGAAATTGCTCCATTGTATGTTGAGGGTTTTTGTTCTCAAACCCCATAATCTTCAACACATAGGTGACTTTTAGATAAAATCACTCTCAAATGGCTAGGAGGGTTTTTGTCATCGAAAACATTCTTAGCTTAGGTTTTTCGTCCTAGGTGTAGAAGATGAACAAAGTTCAGTCTTTCAAGAAAAGCGAATTTGATAGTGAACAATGGATCCTCAACCTCTTGCTCAACCCCTCCTTAAATAACTTTTTTTGAGGGTATTTTATTTTTTATCTTTTATTTCACTTTTTCCCTCCAAGTGATCTTTGAAATTCCCCTTTTATTTCAATTGTACTTTTGGGCCCCAAAATATGTCACTTTTATGTTTTCTTATAAGAACCACTTTTTAAATAATTAAATATAAGTTGTCTTTTAATTTCTGCTTTTCAACAACTTAAATATTTAACCATTTAATAATTTAATTATTTTTCACACAAACATTGAAGTTACTGAAATAATAAAATAGCCCAAATATGAATTTTGATCACACTGCCAATACTTTAAGTGCATAGGATATCAATCTATATGAAAGTTGGGTGCTCTCCCAAGATGATAGAATTCTCGAAGAAGCGTGGAGTGCTCTTAGAATGTCAAATCCGTACATAGAAAGTACCATTGTACTCATTTTGGCTCCAAGAACTCTTTTCCATTGTCAAAACATTTTTCTGATAACATTGGCACTCTCCAAGAAAGTTGGAGTTTCCAAAGATGTTGGAATGGCCAGAATTGGGGACATTACAAGTAACCTCAGTAGGTGACTCTAGTTCTTTAGTATCAATTCTGTCACTCCTTCCTACCTCGGTTAGTCTAGGAAAATCCTCTAGAAGTGTCAACATTTTCAACATGAGACTCATTGGAGGAGTTTCTTGTGTTTCCAATGGAGTCCTTGATTGGTTAAGACATTCTTCAATATGTTGAGCCTCATCACAAATGGGAGAGTTTGTTGTTAGTGATGTTGCAGGAAGAACCTGTACCTGCACCTCTTTGGATTCTTCTTCCCATTCTCTTTCATTTTTGGCCATGTCTTCATTAGGTGTCATATCTTCTACTCTTTATTTTCTTTTCTTTGTAGAAATTCAGGTGTCCCCTAGCCCTTAAACATCAAATTATCATGCTTCCAAAAATTTCCATCGAAAAATGAAGGGCCATATGAAATATCAGGTCATAGATCCTTGTCTACTGTTTAAGTGTAAATTGCATCAAGGAACAAGCCTATAACAGGTTGGGTCATATAAAAGCCTTTATGTTTTATAGACATGAAATCATGAATTCTAGTGTTTAGCAACTTAGCCCAATTTAACACTTCCCCTTTACTAAATGCTACCATGCACTCTATCATCCACACAGAAACATCTAAGGCTCTTGTTGCTCCCACCAACCTACTTTTGATCAAATCCAAAACGCATCTCCATTTTTAGTGGCCAAGTATTCCCTCTTTAAGTTATATTCCCTTTTCTTCCACAACTTAGTGAGCTTAGTAGTAGTTAAATTGGATTGTATGCATCTCCAAGTCCTTCTACACTTAAGTATTGTTGGTTGGTTTCTAAACCACAGGTCTTGTGCAAGGCACACCAAGAACTTTGGAAAAATATTCAGGGGTGTATGTAATGTGAACTTAGTTCATGTAATGCACATTTGATTTTTTCTTTTCCTTGTCGTAGGTTGACACCATTCAAACCAAGTGCAGTTCAGAAGCACGTACACCAAAATTAAGGTATTTGTGATTTTTTTTAAACCTTAGCTGCAGATAGGGCAGCCTTTGATTCATTTCCATGAGGTTTACTTGCCCTCCACAAGTGACATTCATTTGCTATTAAAATTCCCCAACTTAAGGTTTTCGGATGTAATGTCCCCGAATATTTGGTTTGAGCCTCAGATATTTTTTAACAAATTCTTTTAAGGCTCAACTATTTTTCCTTGGCATGGCGGATGTGGGAAATGCATTTTCATAATTTATTATTATTTTTGGAGGTGCCAAAATAATTTTATGATTTTTCTAAGATGTTGGGTGACCCTTTTTGGAGGATAAAAGAGGGGAAAAAATAATAAAATAATAATATTTAAATTACTTAAGTGGTGCGCCCCAATTAGTGAAATAAAAGTAAGTAAAATGCAAAATTAAAATAGAAATTGGGCGCCCAAGTGAAATTGGAAAGGGGTCGGCTTATTTGGGAAAAAGGAACAAGCTTGGTATAAATAGAAGGCTTGTTATGGCATTTTATTATTCAGCATATGGTGTGAATTTATTTCCTTTGTGGACTGCACTTTTAGGCAGCTTATTCCAAGGACAAAAACCCTTGAGAATAAAGGGTGAGTTGGATGAAAACCCAATCTCATCTTGGGAAGACTTCATAACTGAGGTCTACGTGTGCTTCATTGATGTCATTTGGAGAAGAAGAGTAGAAACTCCAATCATATTTATAGATCAGACTTGCTGGCACAATTTTGTGGGCGATTTGACTAGGGTTTGGCTCTAGAAGTGGTGCGCCATATTTGGGAAGAAGGGCGATTTGCATTGGAGGGCGAAATTGGGCATTTTGAGGAAGTTGGAGTTGTATTTTGCTTCAGATTTGCACCAGCAGAAGAGCAGATCTAATTCATCATTTTTGAGCATCATTTTGGGTGCATCATACCTCCATGTTTGAGTGCCAACCTTGGGTGAGTTTGCTGGGCGGGTTTGGAGGAGTTTGGCATCATTCAGAGCAGCAAACCCTTGCTGTTTATTTGTAGACCTGGGCACCTACTTTGGAGCAGCATTCTTGGTGCTTGTGTCATCATTGCTATAGGGTTTGACCCTCAACTGAAGTGCCACTATTTTGGAGGAGATTGCTAGGTTTTGTCTTGAAATAATTACCATTGGAGCAGCAAACCCTAGCTGGTTTTGGAACAACATTTTCAGACCTGTTTGTGAAGGGCAAATTCATCTTTGGAGGGCACTTGGTGTTCATTCATTGCACATCCCTAGGACAGATTGGAGCGCCATCATTTGGAGGGGTATTTGTGCATCATTTATCATCATTTGGAATGTGTAGACCTAGCGTTTCAATCTGATGTTGGACAGCAGTAATTGCTGGGCATATTTGTCATGTTTTTGCCCATGTTTTGATGTACTTTCAGACTCTACATTCTTTTTTATAACAACAGATTTCTGAGTTGAATTTCATATCATTTTGCTATCATTTTGGCGTTGGATCCATGAGTATTTCATTGTATAATTCATTTAGGGTTTTGGCACACATTTTGGCATGATAAGTGGCTGTAATAAGTGTGTAATCAGATCTGAAACATAAAATCAGAAATCAGATTTCTAGGTTACAACAGAAAAATAAAAGTGCAGAAATTTAGGGCAGCATTTAGAAACTTGTTTCAGATTTTTGGGCAATATGCTACTTGGGATATTTCAGTGGTATCACAGCCATGTATCTTGCTAGCCTATCGGGTATGTGATTCAGACAGTTTTGGAGTTATGGCAACACATAGGATTGATGATGTAAAGATTGCTTATGAAGAGAACTATACACTTCCATGACATGTTAGAGATGAGTTGTCCTTGAATCAATACATGAATCAGCGAAAGGACATGAAGAGAGCAAAGTAGGAACGAAGACCAAAGAAGCACCATGAGAGTCCTAGGATACATGGATAGCCAAGTGTTGAAAACATTTTGTAATAAATGACGCAAAGTTTTATGCAGTCACAACAACAGTTGCTTACATCCATTGGTCACATGTCACAAAACATAAATTTGAGGAAAGAAAAAGAAAAATCAGAAGTTGTCCAAGAAATTGTTGAGAAGAAAGAAGAATTGCTTCACTGTGATTTACAGCTTATAGGTAATCCGAAGAAGAGCAAAAATCAGTTGAGGAGAGAACAACGTTGCTTCACATGCCTAGAAGTTTGGACACCTACTCATACATGTGGAAGCCCTATAGAAGGTGAAGCCACAAGTTCACTTCAGCCCTACGAGGTCAAGGACGAAGGAGAGTCACCTATTGAAGCCATAAGTGAAGAGCACATGACACTTCGAGATGACTACAAGATTGAAGGAGACACCACCATGAAGATTGCCAAACCAATCTTATTGGATCAGCTACAAGAAGGTATGAGTTTGGTTGATATTCCTTTAATTGAACCTAGCATTGCTTCATCATGTTAGTTTTAGGATCAGATTTAACAAAAAGCAGAATTACAACAACACATGAACAATAGAACACAGCATATACCCTGGGAAAACCCTCCTTCTCGAGGGAGAAAAACCCAACCAAAATTTATCTCCTATATATTGAATTGAATGAGCAGAAATCTGCTTACAATCTTAAGCCAAACTCAAGGCCAATATGATGCAATAATAAATCGCACCTCTCTTAGATGCAAAATACACAATGATAATAATCTCTCCTTGATATCGATCTGCACTAAGCAATATTATACTTTGCCTTCTTTATATACAAGGTAAGGTGCCTCTTCACAAGCAAGGTGACTCTTCACAAGGGTCAACCTCATTCAAGAAATATAAATATAAAATATAATTTGCAATATGTAGGCCGCCTGCCTTTAATTAAGGAGAAAATATCTCCTGAAGCTACCAAACACTAACGCATCACCTTTACCTCATATTGGGAAGGAATCAAATTGTGGTTTGGGTGTCACTGAGATGGATGTTGTTCATACATATGATGGCAATTTAAAAGTTTCATTATGTGGTGAACAAAGAGGTTTGGATAAGATTGACTTGACATTTCAAGATATGGAGGATCACTTGGTGGTTAAGGAGATCATAGTTGTACATACACTTTCTAGATCAGCCCTTGGGGAAAAGCATGATGTAGAAGTTTCTACTCACTACTTTGATGGTGACCCTTTGATAGAGCATGATGATACCCTAGTTTTTACACAGATGTTATGGAGAAGAGGCCATGAAGGAGGGTGATTATGAAGACCAATCAAAATTTTTGCATGGAGGTGTTGGGTTATTAAGTCACATCCTTTGGGAGGTCAACTAAGGGTAAATGAAGGTATGGTTGTGGCAGCTCTAACCCATTTTGATCATGTTCATAAGATTATGGCAGGGTTGTGTTGGAAGGCTCTAGGTTTTGAGGGAGGTCCATCTCTTGCCAACTTGCACGAACTCAAGGAGGCCTTGGTGATCGTGAAATCAAACTACCTACACTTACTTACGGATAGAGATTGTCTCCTCATAATTGGTGAGATATACTTTGATGCCTTGAGGAGAAAAGAAGATGAGGTGGATAAGCTTTGTAAGGAGTTGAGCATGGCACACTCTTCATCATACATAGCAGAATTTCAGACTTCTATGTTAGCTACTTCCAATGAAAAACAATGCAACATGAAGATGGCAAGAAGTGGGGACATGGAGGAGGGACTTGAAGGGTCCTATGATAAAGTCATGAAGGTAGAAGAGACACATACACATGAAGACCAGCTTGCAGCCATGGGACAGAGTTTGTAACACACAATACACTTGTTTTTTACTTAGATACACCTCTTCTACCTGCAGTTGATGATGGACATTCAACAAGGGATGAAGATTTGCTTGAGTTCCTTGAAGACACTACAAAGAGGTATGATGAAAGTGCAGATTTTCTGTTGTGTAACAACAGCCCTATTTCCTCACATATTCATGAGATAGCAGCTACTTTACATGGGGAAAATGAGGTGGAAGAGTCTCCCAATGTTGGCACTCATAACTTGGGTGTTAAGCATGAGGAGGCTGTTGAAGATTCAAGCCACAACAAGTCGAATTTTGTATATCATACCATGGAAGATGTCAAGAAGACTCAAGTTAGGTGTGATGGATGGTTGCAAAGAGCTACAAGGGAAAAGTTGCTGGCTTCCCAAGCAAGACAGTACCTACAAAAGGTCAAGGAACATTGCAAACAGCTAGATCAAGCAAGGGAACAAAGGGGATCATGCCTTGGATCTTTACTTCTTCCAAGGGAGGAATACTTAGAGGCGAGCAAGCAAGAAGAGTATGCAGATTTGGGTGCACTAGAGAAGAGGTATGATTCAGAAAATTCTGGTTGTGTACCTAATTTACATCTTGAGGCTCATGAGTTACCTCTAGTTGAGAGCCCATTAAAGGCTCAAGTCATAGAGTTGGGTGGAGCAGTTGAGCACACACTTAGTGGATCAGCCACTAGTGCTATGACTACATATGTAGATGGAGACATGGGTGATGCAGATTTTGTTCGGTCCATGAGCATTCATGGCACACTTGATGACATACAATCCTCTCATGATGATGATGATGATCCTTTGGTTGAGTATGTGGCTGCCTTACTTAAAGGATTGAGGGTGGAGACACTTGCATTTGTGTGGCATACACTTGGAAGACTGAAGCTTCAGCTGAACTATGATCCTAGGTATGGAGGTATTGCTATGCGATTTGATTTTGAACCTCTAATGTTTGTTTTTCATCTGGACTATGATGTAGGTATGGAAGTGAGCATGATGGCATTAGTGTTCCAGCCCTAGTTTAAGGGGTTCCATTCCATACTTTGATGAGGGATGGCTGTTCTACTTTGTTGCACGTGGAAATCCTACAAGATACTTGGGGTACAACGGCTGTTTGAGTGTTTTGGAGAGCCTTGGATCATCTCTTCATCATTGGAGGATGGCATATGGATGAAACTCTATCATCATATGACATTGGCGATGGTATTTGCACTTACTTGGGTCTCATTTTTAGTTGGGAGGTTGCTGTTCAGTTCTACATCAGCAACCTAGGAGGAGTGATTATATATTTTCTTGCACTTGTGAGGGGTGCTCAACACATCCACTGGAGATCTATAGGGGTTGGAGAGTCGTTTGGTGTGGCTAGCACTTTGAGATGCTTCTATCTCTTCATGTTTGCCGGATGTGATGATATAAGGATTTGGGAACCAGGTGGTGGTAAGCTTATCATTGCTTGAGGACAAGAAATCTCGGGAAGGGAGGACTGTAATGTCCCTGAATATTTGGTTTGAGCCTCAGATATTTTTAAACAAATTCTTTTAAGGCTCAACTATTTTTCCTTGGCATGGCGGACGTGGGAAATGCATTTTCATGATTTATTATTATTTTTGAAGGCACCAAAATAATTTTATGATTTTTCTAAGATGTTGGGCGACCCTTTTTGGAGGATAAAAGAGGAAAAATAATAATAAAATATTAATATTTTAATCTCTAAAGTGGTGCGCCCCAATCAGTGAAATAAAAGTCAGTGAAATGCAAAATTAAAATAGAAATTGGGCGTCCAAGTGAAATTGGAAAGGGGTTGGCCTATTTGGGAAAAAGGAGCAAGCTTGGTATAAATGGAAGGCTTGTTATGGCATTTGATTATTCAGCATATGGTGTGAATTTATTTCCTTTGTGGACTGTACTTTTGGGCAGCTTATTCCAAGGATGAAAACCCTTGAGAATAAAGGGTGAGTTGGACGAAAACCCAATCTCATCTTGGGAAGACTTCATAATGGAGGTCTACGTGTGCTTTGTTGACGTCATTTGGAGAAGAAGAGCAGAAATTCCAATCAGATTTATAGATCAGACTTGCTGGCACATTTTGGAAGGCGATTTGACTAGGGTTTGGCCCTAGAAGTGGTGCACCATATTTGGGAAGAAGGGTGACTTGCATTGGATTGCGAAATTGGGCATTTTGAGGAAGTTGGAGTTATGTTTTGCTTCAGATTTGCACCAGCAGCAGAGCAGACCTAATTTGTCATTTTTGAGCATCATTTTGGGTGCTTCATACCTCCATGTTTGAGCGCCAACCTTGGGTGAGTTTGCTGGGCGGATTTGGAGGAGTTTGGCATCATTCAGAGCAGCAAACCCTAGCTGTTTATTTGCAGACCTGGGCGCCTACTTTGGAGTAGCATTCTTGGTGCTTGTGTCATCATTGCTAGAGGGTTTGGCCCTAAACTGAAGCACACTATTTTGGAGGAGATTGCTAGGTTTTGTCGTGAAATAATTCCCATTGGAACAGTGAACCCTAGCTGGTTTTGGAACAGCATTTTCAGACCTGTTTGTGAAGGGCGAATTCATCATTGGAGGCCACCACTTGGTGTTCATTCATTGCACATCCCTAGGGCAGATTGGAGCGCCATCATTTGGAGGGGTATTTGTGCATCATTTATCATCATTTGGTATGTGTAGACCTAGGGTTTCAATCTGATGTTGGACAGCAATAATTGCTGGGCATATTTGTCATGTTTTTGCTCATGTTTTGATGTACTTTCAGACTTCTACATTCTGATTTATAACAACAGACTTATGAGTTGAATTTCATATCATTTTTTTATTATTTTGGCATTGGATCCATGAGTATTTCATTGTATAATTCATTTAGAGTTTTGGCACACATTTTGGCATGATAAATGGCTGTAATAAGTGTGTAATCAGATCTGAAACATAAAATCAGAAATCAGATTTCTAGGGTTACAGTAGAAAAATAAAAGTGCAGAAATTCAGGGCAGCATTCAGAGACTTGTTTCAGATTTTAGGGCAATATCCTAGTTGGGATATTTCATCGGAGTTGGACTCACTTTAATTTCTCTAGATTTTGGTTTTTTCTTTCCCTTTCCATCCATACTTGGTAGCATTGTTTGTAGTAATTTATTTGGAGGGTTTGGATTTGATGGTATTGGGATTAACTGACCTTCTTGTGCTCTTTCGTACTTCTCAAAATCTTTATCAAGCATTGTTTACTAGATATTTTTCTTGGCACTAAAGCAAATGAACTACTTTGGTTTTGCTGTATTTTATTTCGTGCAACCATCATTGCTTGAGTAAAACCTTAATTTTCAACTACAAAATACTTAGAAACCTTGATTGGTGGGATATGCCCTCTTGCACTTGGTCCTTGAAAGTTGAAACTTTGTTGGTTCACCAAACTTTTGAAGAGGTCGCTTTCCCTTGTCAGCCAACACATCTTCCTTTGGAAGTAAAAATTAATATTCTTCAATGATTGTTTGTTTCCACTATGCTGAAACGTATGGTGAGTGAATTTGTAACCACTTGTACAATTGAATGAATGACCGTACAAGCAAGTTGCAATTGTTTTTGTATCAACCTTTTTGCCAATATCCTCTGTCTTGTGGCTATATGGTTGCAATCAAAACCCTTCTTTCCTTTGATTGTGTGATGATGTAGTGAGTGCATTGTATTGTTGAAGACATGACAATAGGGTAGTGGTTAGGGCACACAGTGGTGATTTCACATGAAGAGCATATAACAACAAGAGAGATTGTAGGGTAACACATAGTAGAAGGGCCTATAGTACAATAGAGGATGTAATGCCTTAAGATGCAAGTCATATGATGTGGATTGAGAACTCTTCACTTGCTTGTGAAGATTGTATGGGAGAGGATGAAGATTTGGCAATAGGGTAGTGTTTAGGGCATATAGTGGTGATTTCACATGAAGAGTGTATAATGACAAGAGAGATTGTAGGATAATATATAGTAGAAGGGCATACATAGTACCGTATGATGATGGGGGAAGTCTGGGGTGTTGTAATTGTTTGTATGATAGAGGATGCAACACCTTAAGATGCAATTCATATGATGTGGATTGAGAACTCTTTGCTTGCTTGTGAAGATCGTATGGGAGAGGATGAGTGTATCACAGCAATTGTAGAATTTTCTAATCATACAATTGAGGGATTAGTAGGGTATCATATGGCTTGATCATAAGTCCCTTCCAATTCTTTTGAAGACCCAAACATGAATTCTTTTCCAAGCCATGCAAAATATATAGCTTTTAGAAGTCGTACATCAACTTTTTTAACTGATTGTCTAGTAAAAGATTTTGGAGTAGCATACAATTGAGTAGTTTTCCCCTTATTTTTATCTATATTTTGTCCTTGTGGGACCCATCACAGCTGGTTTATGTTTTTGGTGGCTTTATAACATTTTTTGGGCTGTTTTGTTAAATTTTTGGTTGCTTACATAATATGGATGAGGCCTCATATAACATTCATTAGCGCACAATTGCGTGTAATCTCCAAATCAAATATCTTTTTAATTCCATTACTTTGAGTTGTACCTTCATTGATTTTGTGATTTTCAATTGAGTTTGGTGCTTTTGTTGGAATATTGAAGTCAATCTTATTTATAGTTGCCATTTGTTGATGAAAAACTTTTAATTTTGAGCCATTCACAATTACTTTTACATTTATTCCATCTATGTTCTCTTGGTGTTCTGATCCACTTTCCATTATCTCCCAAATATTAAATTGTCCAAACCCAAGTACTTGAAATTTACTTTGTTTTATTTCACATTAATCATTGTACTTGAGCACCAATGCATCCAACTTAAAATTCATTCTTTGTAAATGTTTATTGTGCCAATATTTTCTACGTTGATGCAGCACTTTACTTGCCTATTATGCGATTATTCTTTTTTTTTCCAGTTTGTTCAACTATAGGAATCTTTCTTTCAAACTTTCATCATCTCCTAATCGATTCTCTAAGCTATCCTTACTTGTACTCCATGGGTACCAATGCTTCCTAACCATACTTTAATTAAAATGGTGTATGCCTAGTAATTAACTTAAATGTTGTCTTGTATACCTTTAGTATTGTTGGCAGTTGTATTTCTAGTAGTTATCTTATATGTTGTTTGGTATGCCTATAATACTACTGGTGGTCATATAATTCATACCTTTGGTCCCACATGATTTTTGAATTACTAAAATGAGAACCTTGTTTGTGTGCCATATGCTCTTAGGTAGGAGAGACTTGAGAGGGTATGAAAGATCTTGAATTTGCTTGTCATTAATTGGATTGAATGGTTAATGAGGTGCTTACCTTTGTCACATGATGCTGGATAAGGATCCTAAGTCTTGTAGCTACATGTTCATAGATAAAATTGACTATGCTTAATGTGGTGTTGTTTGGTTAGGTTTATGCCTCAACCCAGTTTATCATCTATTCTAAAGCCACCATTATGTATTTGCGCCTATGCATTTGGATGACTTTTATTGGACCAATAAAGTCCAACCCCTATCGCTTAAATAACTCTTGTAGTTGGGATGGCCAAAGTGACATGAAGTCTCTTTTTAGGGGTTTACCCACTCATTGGCATATATCACATCCAACTAGCCATGCCCTAGCATCATTATGAAGTGCTGGCCACCATAGATGTGCTAGAAGTATCTTTTGTGTTGTGGTATCAGTCCCCATATGACTGCTCACCAATCCTTCATGTGTTGCTTCTTCAAGCACACCTCTCACTTCTTCATGCATTACACATCTTTGTTGAATTTGAATAGGGCCTATTTTGTATAGTTGTCCATTAATCAATTGAAATGCTTTAACTTTAAGTGCTTACCTTCTTTCTCTTGGTTATATGCCTTTTAGAAATGAGGATGTAGACAAGTATTTGCTAATGTTCTTGTACCATGATGCTACAACGACTAACTAAAATATGTGAGCATTAAGAAAGTCTTTATTTACCCCTTTTGGTGGTTCTCTTGACTTGACCCTAGAGAGTTGGTTTGCAATGAGATGGGTCTTTCCCTAGTTGTACAATGATTTTGATTGTTAATCATTGAAATAGTATTACCATCTACTCTCTCGACCTTGTATTATTGGTTTGTTCACCAGATACATTATTGCTTGATGATCTTCGTAGAAAGTGAATGGTATGGTAAGTAATGTTGAAAATTTTGTATTGCATAGACCATGCCAAGAGCCTCCCTCTCTATAGTACTATAGTTTTGGTCTGTGTTAGACAATAATTTGTTAGCAAAGAATACTAGATGATCTAGCCCTTGAGGTCCTACCTATGCCAAGGTATTCTTGATGGCAAAGTCGGAAGCATCTACATGTATGCATAATTGCTTATCCCAATTGGGATATGGCAAGATATTTGAACTTATATTCGTACCTTTTCATTGAATGCTTGTTCTCGCTTGTTGATCAAAGGAACAAACTCCTTTGCTTGTTAATACATCCAAAAGCTGGGAAACGTGGACAAACTTTTTATGAAGCATTAGTGGTATCCAACATGGCCCAAGTCCTTTGGTGCGTCCTTCTCTACAACCACTATTAATCTTATGAAGATTTATTTTCAATTTGGCATTGCAGAGGATGTGGCCAATAAGCTTCCCTTTTGGGCCTTGGCACCATAAATCTATGTTTCTTTGGATTCAATGCCAAACATGCTACTTTGCATCACTTGATGCACTCCAAGACCTTCAAATGTGTTTCCTGGTTACTGTAAATCAACCAATCATCTAGGAATGCTTGGAAATTTCTTATTAATCGTTGTCGCCTTGGAGCATACACCCTAAATATAGTTGTATAATTGCTCCCTATAGTCCTTTCACTTTTCCCTTAAAAGGAAAGCTCCTATTATCCCAAATACATGAAGTTGTGGAAATCAATAAAGCACAACAATCAAGGTAGTTGGGAGCTTTGGAAGACCATCAGCAACCCATAGTATCACAACATGACTGAGACTGGGTCCTGCATCCAATTCAGATAAATTTGTTAAATCAATGAGGAACAGCTTGTGCACACTTTTTGGGATGCCAATTATTGATCTCCAACACCTCCAAAACTCTTGCCTTAAGCCTTCATTGGCGAGACCATCAACTACTTTGTTGCCCTCTTCAAAGACATGCATAATAGAGAAGAGTAAGAAGTTTTTAATTAACTATCTAATGTCGGAAATAAAATTCCCTATCTTGGCTAGGCTTAGAATTGCCGTTGATGATGTCAATAATTAATTTGGAATCTCCCTCAAGAATGAATTTTCTTAAGCCAATAGAAGCAAGATGAAGACCCCAACAAGTCGCAACCTCCACTTCATTATTGGTTTTAAATCTGAGATTTCTTGCATAGGCTGCAATTAACTCATGTTTGTCATTTCTAATTACCCCTTCCCAACTAGCATTCCTAGGAGTTCCTTTAGAAGCCCCATCAAAGTTCAATTCAGCCCATCCAATTGGGGGAGGCAACCATTTTGTGTTCTTCCTCATCCTTTGCTTACTAAAGTCAACAGTTTGAATCTCTCTTCTAACACCCCAGTCCCTAATAATTTTGGATTCCTCCTGAGAAGGCAGGCATGTGGGTTTTGATTTTCTAATCACAACAATCTCCACATTCTTCGTTATAGCTCTGCTGACCAACTGGAAAATGCTTTTGTCAATGTAATGTCCCCGTTTTCTAGTGCACCTAAATAATATTAATATATTTAATTATTTAATGTTGCTTGGCAAAAGTACAAATATAAAGGTAATATTAAATGATTAAATATTAAATGGTTATAGAGTGACATTGAAACATATTTTAATGATAAATTAATAAAGCCACTTTATAATATTGAGTTAAGTGATTTAGGTGGGAAAACCCTAAAAAGGTTAAAAGGCACTATAAAAAGGAGTTGAGAGCTCATTCTCTCATTTTTTGGATTATTATTTCCTTTGGGGTTGTATTTTGGAAGAGCTCTTCAGGTTTTGAAACCCTAGGAGAGAATACCTATGGGTTTCAGTTTCGGTGGTGAAAGATTCCTCCCTAGCTGGCGTTGGCGGATTCATCCAGGATTCACACTTGCACGATAAGGCAAATTTATGAATCTCCTTCATAGATAAATTTAAAGATTAGCAATTGTATTCAGCTTGTCTGAGAAGCAAAGATTTTGAAGGTTCAGTTTGAGGGTCTCTGAATAATATTCATATTCATGCCTGTGAATATTATTGCAAAATCAGAAGTATTATTTTGCTGTGGAAACAAACTGGTGAATAGTGATTTGCTACAGTGACATGAATAGTGATTCGCTACAGTGCCGTGAATAGTGATTCGCTACAGTGACGTGAATAGTGATTCTGCTATGTGGAAACAAACTGGTGAATAGTGATTTGCTACAGTGACGTGAATAGTGAAGTCTGGACGTGTGGAAGCAAGGGTTCGAAGTTGCCTATTACCTGGAGCTGTTTATATCAGTTCGTGCCATTCCTCATTGTCATTGGAAAGCGATTGTCCAGGTCTGAATATAATGCCTATATATTGTTGCATTGTCTTGTACTATCTTATTGTAAACTGTTTAGGGTTATAGGGAGCAATCTGCTGTAGTTTCTGAATATCTTATGCTTGCCAAACAGTCCTCACACCACTCAGAACTTGCTGTCATTGTTTGTAAAGTCTGAAGGACGTGTTAAGCACAAATCCCTGCAGTTTACCTCTGTATTGGACTGATTTATTTCTGCTGTAGTCTCCTGAGTAATATGCTTGTAAAAATTGGTCCATATGACTCTCAGATTATATATGTAAAGGGGCTGTAGTGTACTAACTGTTACAGAGCATACTGAACCTTGTTAAGAGTACTCAAACTGAGTCTGAGTCTTGAATGCAAGTCTGTATTTTATCTCAGAAAGAGCATTGTAACAGTCTGAATATGTTATCTGAGCATCATCTTTGCTGCCCTAGTCATATCTTTACCCATTCACAGTCATTGTATCACTGCTGCTACATCTGATATCTGCTGTTATAAACCACTGTCATTGATGTTTCAATCAGTCTATGTGAAGCCAATGAAGATTGTAGTCTTGTTTCAGTCTGTGAACAGACTTTACTCTAACTGATAATATTTCCCTCATAACAGCCCTACGTGATACACAGGAAAGTCTTATAATAGGTCTGAAATTGTATTTCTGAGTGTGCCTTGTAATCTCAGACCAATATGGTGTGATATGTTTCAGATTTGGTTCATCAGATTTGTGCATATATTATCCTTTGAATTTGGTTATGATTTTATATGCATTACTATGTTATAAGTTTGATAAAATGGGACATCTATCAAACTAGCATAATTGGAAAAATTCTACACATTCCTAGAAGGGTACTTTACAGTAAAATACTTTATTCATAATTTGTTGATAACAACAATCTTCATGTTCTCTGTTATAGCTCTGTTGTGCAACTGAAAAAGGATTTTGTTGACAATGCTTTTGTCAAATACTTTGTTCATAAGCATGCCTCAATTTTTTTGGAAATGAGTAGAACCAAAGATTCAAAATGAGATTTGTAGGGTGTAATTTTGGTTCCTTTGATACTTGTATCTGAATCTTCACACTTCATCATAGATATGGGTATAAAATGATTGAGTGCAAATGATTATATCCTCAAAGAGATCAGTGGAGTGTTTGACAACTTTGAGCATAGGAAGGACCTTAAGTTTGAAACATCATTGCAGGAAAAAAGGATGTCATGCTTCTATTATTCTATATATGAGGTGTTGTTTGAGCCTTGAGGATTGTCTTCTTGTCTTATTAACAAACTACAAAAGTTCACTTGTGGGAAAGTTTGATTTCAAGAATGTAAGCAGGAAAGGAAGACTTGAATTGCTAGATCTTGTTGTTATGTATCTTGCTTTTGTAATAGACATCATAAATAACACTTCATTGATATTATGAAATACGATACAAATCTTATGGACTAATATGACCTTTCCTAAGGTCTAGTATGTCAAAAGCCTCTTTCAACATTTTGGAAATGATATTTTGAATCACTGGGATGTCTTTAATAAATAAATGGTTAAAATAAGTGCATGCTTTTATTCATACTTTAGATGTCTTAAATGTTA
The DNA here is from genome assembly GCA_007258455.2 of Sequoia sempervirens. Classification (NCBI taxonomy): domain Eukaryota; kingdom Viridiplantae; phylum Streptophyta; class Pinopsida; order Cupressales; family Cupressaceae; genus Sequoia; species Sequoia sempervirens. The sequence goes on along the minus strand of VDFB02273287.1, from coordinate 196,610 downwards.
AATGTGGTTTGACAACTCATTTGTACTCTTTGTCCCAACAGGATTGAATTTGAAATCAATATACAAGATATGGCTAATGCATTATTTAAGATTAAGTTGGTTTGACTACATTGTATAGGTTACAAGTTCATCTGGAGTTCCTCCAACACCAGCAAGGCGGATTCTTTTTATTTTCTTTCAGTCAGCTCTTCCTTATCTTGCTGAAAGGCTTAGGTGATGTATCTTGTCTTCTGTAGTTTCCTTTTATAGGTTTCCGAAGTTTGATAAGTTATTAACTAGTCTTTTTTTGGTAAGGTTTGGGATCACTAAACTTATTATGTAGCATTACAGTGCTAGGGTAGCTACACATGGAGTTTTGCTGGCCAACGGATATCCTGATGAGTCACATGCTACATTTGGAGTTGGAAGTAGTGTAACTGACAGTGTTTATGATGATGCAAGTGACTTATTGTCCTCTTCCGCAGATAGAGAATCTGCTACCATAAGATGGTCAAGATGGAAAGAAAGAGTTAAGAAAATGTGGATAGCTGCAGTTCAAAAATGGCCTTTGGTATGTTCTTTAACTACTCAGAAATTCTAGTTTGGACCTTTGCATAATTATCTTAGGTGAACATTTTTGGTTGAATTTATTTAGAAAACTGCACTTTTGCTGTCATATTTTGTTGGAAGGTTTCACTAGAGTAAGATTATTACATATAAACAAAACATATTGAACATCTTGAATATTCAAAAATCTTGTAAAGTATTCTTAAAGTGTATTTATTCTCTTTATTGCTATCAGATTCTACCATCTGTGCGGGAGGCTTCACAGCTAGTTATCCGCACAAACCTGATGCTCTTTTATTTTGAGGGTATTTTTCATTGTTCCATTATCTCCAGAAGCAGCTGATGTCAGACTTGAACATGTATATTTGCAAACTGCAGAAATGTGTCTATGATAATTTCATTGAAAGAAATTGAGTAGTGTTAGCTATATCTATTAGTTACTAATACTTTCTTTATTTATTTAATAAATCTTATGCAGCTTGTCTAACCTTATAATAGTCTCTTATATCTTGGAGTGTTTTCTTCAGAACTTCAACCATATTGATTTTTTTCCTTCTAGTTTATAAAAAATGACATTCAATTGGTTGACGATTAAGATTGCAGTATGGATGCAAGGTTTGAGCGTTTCTTATTTGTCTAACAGTGTTCAATATCATAAGCAAACAAGGATATTTTAACTGAATAGAGTTGACTGGGACTTTTTAATATAATGTTGAACTTTCATAATTTTAGGTACAAAATAGATTGGATTTGCATTTTTATTTCTAATATAAAATTTCTAAATTCCACAGGTCTTTACTATCATATAGCAAAACGTGCAGCAGGGATTCGTTATGTATTCATTGGAAGGCCATTGCCTCAGAAACCTAGGTATTCCATGATCCTTAAATGCTTCTTTAGAGCAATTGTGGATCTCAATTTTTCTGTTTTGTTTTTTAAAACTAGTGTCAAATCAATTCTATATTACAGTTATTGCTTAAATTCAAGCTTGACATCCACAATTTCTTTACATAAAATTGGTGTTGAAAAGGCAGGAAACAAGATATTCATAATCTTTTTTTTGCTAGGTAAATTCAGCGAATCTATGGGTGCCTTCACGCATATCAATCCAAAATTACAACTTGTCAAGAGAAAAATGATCCCTGCCAAAATTTAACCTCTTTACACAAACTGAAAACACATGAAAGGCAAAATTTGATCTTAACATGGAACCTCAGCCTCTAGATACTACCAAAACATAATTTAAAAGCAATTATCCCCTCCCAACAGGGGACCTTGAAGTCATTTTACACTGATTATTTTCATTTTTGGAGGACGATTTCTTCTTTTGGACCACTGAGCACCCAGCCAATTCTTTATCATCAGGATCCTCAATGAGCTTACTGATATCTGGTTGAGAGCTCAAAGGAACTTCTGAATTGAAGGCAGAGTGAGAATGGTTGACTCCTTGTGGAGTTTTTGGAGAGGCTTTGTCAATTGCCAAGTCTTCTTTGAATGAGGGTTGTTTTTCTTTGACTGTCTTATAATTGAATGAATGAATGAAAATGAATGAAAGATTTTAATGACGTCTGCGAGACCAAACAGTCTAGACCAGGTTTAGACTCCTCTTGCCTACTGGAAGGTGATAATATTCCCTTGCCCTTCCTTTTGAAGAGCCTACAATGCTGAACCTCAGCCCTTTGCCACCAAGTACATTGATGGAGAAATTTCTGCTGCAGTTTCCAGAAGCAGAATTGTTGTTTCTTGAACATTGGGAGCCAAAATGCCCTTAAATGAAACAGTGGTGGCACCTGAAAGGAATGCTAAGATATTCTAGAATTTGAATCCATGATCTTACCATCTTTCTTTAAAATGATAGATTTTGTCAAACGTTGTCCAAATTTATTTCAACAAAAAATTGAGCAAAGGTAGTGCAAAAAAAATGTTGGTAGACTCTTCCACAAAATTTCCCAAAGAATTCCACTCACTTTCAAGCCAAATTTACTATCAGGATGGATCTGATGGGAAGGATATAATCGAGTGCTGCAAGAACTCAGAGCAAGAAAAATCTCAACCTCAGGTTGGGAGGAGATCCACTTGCCATCGAGCAACCGGAGAGGTATAGCCTATCTGATTTCAAATGTAGTTTTGCTTTGTCTACTAACACTGATGAGCCTATAACTATGAAAGAGGCAATGGAGATGAACAATAATAAAATTAAATCCTAGAAATTGGCCATGGATGATGAGATGGCAGTGTTGAAAAAGAATGACACATGGGTTTTGGCATAGTAGCCGAAGGGAAGGAAGCCCGTTGGTTCTCAGTGGGTCTTAAAAAAGAAATTTAGTTTTGAGGGAAAGGTTGAAAAGTACAAAGCAAGGTTGGTTGTGCAAGGATTTCCTAGGTAGAGGGAATTGATTTTGGTGAGGTATTTTTCACAATTGCTAAGGTAACATCTATTAGATTCTTGGTATATGTTGTTGTGACATTTGACCTTGAGATTGAATAGATGGATGTGGAGACAAATATTCTACATGGTGACTTGGAGGAAGAGATCTGTATGGCATAGTTCGAGCACTCCGTGGTAAAGTGCAAGGAATCATTGGTTTGCAAATTGAAGAGATCTCTTTATGGTCTTAAATAGTCATTCAAAATATGGTATCAAAAGTTTGATTCTTATGTTTTGGGGTTGGGATTTGTTAGTTCCAAATTAGATTGTTGTGTTTTATGTAAGTAGGATGGTGATCATTTTATTGTTATTACTTTGTGTGTTGACTATATGCTGATTTTTGGTAACAACAAGGGTATGATTAGGGACTTAAAATCTCAATTTTATTTATAGCTTGATATGAAAGACTTGGGGGCTGCTAAGTTTATCTTGGGGATAGAGCTTAGATAGAATGTAGCTAACATAAAACTTTGGTTGAGTTAGAGTAAGTATGTTGACTTTATTTTGTAGCGTCTTAGCATGCTAGATTGTAAATCAGCGTGTCATCTTTTTTTATGAGAACAGAGCTATCGGTTGAGTAGTGTTTGTGCATACCCAGTGAGCTGGAGGATATGACTTATGTTCTTATGCTAGTGTGGTTTAAACTTTAGATTGATTGCGATAGTTAGAGTGCCATTAGCTTACTAAAGAACCCAAATTTTCATGTATGGATGAAGCACATTGATGTTAAGTATCATTTTGTTTGAAAGATGGTAGAGGATAGGAGGGTGATGCTTGAAAAGGTTGACAATTTGGAGGATGTTGCCTATGCATTGCTGAAGTTGGTAAGCACAAAGAAGTTCAGATGGTGTAGTGAATTTATGACCTCATGGACTAATAAATAGTTCATAGATTGTTGGTTTTCCCTTTTCTTCTTGCAATCTATATGACAAGTGAGAGAATGTTGGAATAGGTGTCATACACTTTGCAATCCTAATGGTCTAAGGGATTACATGGCATGCATAAGAGCATGCAAGAGGAAGGTTACAATGTTGACTATGAACTTTTGACCAACTTATGATGTGTAAAAAATAAAATTGATGCATCATAAGCATCTTTGAATGTAGATAATGGGTCCAAAATGGAGAACTCAAGTTTGCTGGTGGATTATGAGAACTTTGATGACTCAGCAGTTACATTCTATTTTTTAGCCAGTTGATCATCATGGAAGGGGGTATTGGATTTTGGTCCTAGATTTGGGTGCCATATTTGCCCATGGAATCTTGGACCATGGTTTTGTTGAAGGCAGTTGTGGTTTGTGGTTTGGGCTTGCTTTATTTATTTGGTGCTTGGGATGGAGATATTATTACTTGTATTTTGCAAGGGGTTATGCCATTGAAATTTCTCCAAACTTGTAGTTGGTGTTGATTGCCTATCAAGGCTTGAGCCTATGATTGTATTGTGACTGTTATTGCTGTGAACACAGTTGGTTTGATATTTGGAGGCTGGGATTTTTCTTGAGAGGCTTTTCTAGGATATATGTTATGTACTATGTCTATGTGATTGAAATTTTGTGTAATATTTCCTATTTGAAATTGTTTGATTGTATCTTTCATTCATTTCTTTCCTCATAGATTAGTGTAGGAAGCATTTCCATTAACTTACTTTCACAGGGAAGTTGGGGTGCTTGGGCTGGCCCTAGGGTTGTCTCAATCCCATATTTGGATTTGAACTGGACCAAGAATATATGCCAAAGTACAAGTGCCAACCTTGGTAGCTTAGGATTATGGTGAATGCCTTATCATGAATAATTGAAAATTCCTATATTTTTCAACTTTTAAAAATTTCCCTATTTTTTAATTGCCATTGCTGCCTTGGAAGCACAGTGGCATAGAAAAATATCCATACTACTGCCCATTCTTCGGTTTCTCTGATTTTGCTAGAAGCTATCAAACTTCATACAAGTCCTACTTACCCCTTTCTTGCTATGCACAAAATGTGGATGCAAGTACCAATCATTGATGAACAAAATGTGAAGGGTGAACTTAACCAGTCACTTCATACATTTCCCCTTTCCTTGTCCCTGCTTGGCTTCCAACTAGATATGCTCTTCATGTTCACTCATGATGAGGAAAGAATCCTTATTGCTTGCTCTACAAGTGGTGTTAGCATCTTGAACATACCTAGATTTTCTAGGAAATGCTTGGAGTTTTACTCATATCTCATACTAATGAAAAGCATCTAATCCTTTTCTACTTTACATATCAAGTAAATGCTTTATCAATGAATCAAATAACAAGCCCTTACCATGTGATGCTGGTAAAGGTTCTTGTAACAGACGTTATCTTCTTGATTCTAGTATTTTTGGATGCTTCTCATATCTTTGTTTGGGTGGCTGCTAATTTGTGCCCTTGCCATGTTTTGGGTGAAGTTTGGGATGGAATATCCAACACTTGCCATCCCAATGCCCTTCGACCTTGCATTGAGAGCAATAGTTGTTAGATTTAGACATACTTGAATCAAGTGACTTCTTACCTTGCTTGAGAGTGTCTTGACCTTTCTTTTCCTTCCTTCTTGGTGAGTGGCTTCTTCTCGTTACATCCTTTCTTTTGAACATAGGCTTCTTAGTGGTGTTTGCTTTGCACATTACCTGGCAATGGTTGTAACAACCCACCCTACATTTTAATTTATTTTAAGCAATAAGAGATGCAAATGCAATGTCTTCAACACTTTTTGATCATCAAGATCCTAGAGTGGGCAAGGTGAGAGCATACGGTGCTTCCAACCACACAACTGTTCTTAATGAATGCAATTACAAAGATATGGCGGCAAGCTGACCATAACATGCAGGCAGCATAGCCGGCCTAATTAACACCTCTTTGATGGACTCCATGAATACAAAGCAAGCCACTGGCAGAATGTCTACGCTTGACTTAGACCAAAATGGTCGATAATGCTAACTTGTTCAATGCCGAAATGGGCTTGAATGAAATGGTATAATAACTAGCAGTAAACGATCCAGTTTTACAATATGGAATGCATACAAATTAAAACTCTTCAGTGGTTAAATCATCTGAAGTTTACAAAATTGATGTGAATGCATACAAATTGAATCCTCTGGCAGTACTATCATCCAGGGCTTATAAGATTAGCAAGCATGAAATGCATTATAAAATAGCATGAAACTGCTGCAACAATTGATTTATAATTCTGATCAGACTTATAACACTATTGCTAGCACATAAATTTGCCCCAAGACTTAGTTTAAACATAGAATATCATTCCAAATCATTAATATAACTGAAGTGTACCTCTAACAGTTGATGCAAAAGATTGATGTAGGTCTGTTATTACTTTGTTTTGCTGCTTAGAACACTGCTGCCACAAAATTCAGACTATTGCACTGCTGATAACTCACTAGAAACACCATCCACACAACTGTAGCCACTACCCAGATGCACTCCAACACACCCCAACTAATCTCCAGCTGTAAACACACTCCAAGAATCCACAAAACACACCCAGTGACAAGGTATCTGATTGAAAATCGGACTGTGATTAAAATCAGATTA